>JACJUY010000830.1:164961-180488 GCA_014220935.1 Platorchestia sp. MABIK | reverse complement strand
CACCCTCCCCCCCACCTCCCCACACCTCCACCCCCCATCAATAAGCCTTGCAGATGACGGTCAGGTATTGCAAGGGTCCAGCAGACCCTCGCTATATTGCCTGCATATTGCTTCCATGTGCGTATTCATTGATATGCCTACGTATTAGTTGACATGCCTACGCATTAATTGATATGCCTACGTATCAATTGGTATGCCTACGTATTAATAGTATATCATATGTGTGTTGTTTGCACATTTCCTGCTCATTGCTCGTACATTGCCAGCACATGGTTGTACATTGCTGGCACTCGGCCAGTATTGCCTGTGTGTTACATGTTAACTATTTACTTATTGCCTCTGAATTGCGTGTGTGTTGCTCCTGCATTGCTTACTGTTCCATATAAATTGCCTCTGTATTGCCTGCTTATATTGCTATCATGTAACCTGATTCTTACCTGACCTGTACTGGAATATTGCTTGCAGATAGCTTGCGCTGTGTGTATTGTATTGCCTTTAAAGGCCCTGAGTATTACCTTCACATAGTTCGTACATGGCCTTCGTATTGCTTGCGCAGTGCCACAGTATTGCTATAGCATTGTTTACTTATGGCTCAAGTATCGCTTGTATATTGCACTAATACTGTTCACGTGTAGCTTATGAATTGCTTACAAGATGGCCGTGTATTGCCGGTATAATGCCCAGATATTTCCTTGCATGTCGCAAGCAAAGCCTGACCCGCGACCAGCACGCCTCACTAGGAGGCTCCATTTCAAGGGAAGGATCACTGCGTGCCACAGACAGTTCGCTGCAGCGACAACTGTAAAAATTTGATAACGCATGAAAAAGTCGCTCGCCTCGCCGTGCAGCTGAGCCAATTTAAAAGATAGTCTCGTGAGAGTCTAAAATGAAGCGTCGATCCCAAGGGAAGGTAGGCCTGAGCTGCCGGGGGCGGGACTCGGACGGGCCTCTCTTCCTTAAGCTGAGGGGTGTTTGTGGCGGGGCTGCTGCAAGGCCAGGCTGCAACAAGGGGGCTGCTGCAAGGCCAGGCTGCAATAAGAGGGGCTGCTGCAAGGCCAGGCTGCAACAAAGGGGGCTGCTGCAAGGCCAGGCTGCTTCAAGGGAGGCGGCTGCAAATCCAGGCTGCAACCATGATGAGCTGCAACAAGGATGAGTTGCAACAAGGATAAGCTGCAACAAGGATGAGTTGCAACAAGGATGAGCTGCAACAAGGATGAGCTGCAACAAGGATGAGTTGCAACAAGGATGAGCTGCAACAAGGGTGATCTGCAACAAGGATGAGCTGCAACAAGGATGAGCTGCAACAAGGATGGGCTGTGTGGTGGTTGCATCGCTACTACTTCCATTAATCCTCCACCACGGATCGAGCGACCGTTTCCCACACACCGGCGACCGTTGTCACGGTTAGTCGCGCGTATTAAGTTCCTCGCGGGTGGAGGGTGGAGATCAAGCATGACATCTTCTTTATTTCCTGTAATAATCATTTATCAATTATTTTTTGTTTCAACATTTTGCAAGGGTTTAATTAACGATACCAATGTGTATCATCAGTTGAGGATGTTAATGTTTAGGTATTTTAAAAACCAATGTATGAACATTTCATGCTAGTACTTTATTGGAAATAAACTTTTTTTTTTCATATTAATGCGTTACCAATGCGGGATCTGAATGCATTCAAAGGAAGCTCACGACCCAGCACCAGCCCCGGGCCCGCTCCTTCGCTCCTGCCTGAGATTTGCCTGATATATTTACTTGCATCTAAGTTGAGATCTATTTTACTTGGTTTTACTCATTTATCACGAGTGGATTTTTTCCACACGTGTGGAAGCGTGGATTTAGTACTTTACGAGGCGTTTATTGAAAGTTTGGCCTGCGCTCTAATAATTTTTATTTATGAAGTTTTGGAGGATTCTGGATTGTATTATTCCCTGTTCTCTAATTTATATCTATATGTGATGATGGTAGCTACTGTTCATTTCAATTTTGTGGTTATTTATTGATGAAATGACAAGAAAAATGAAATAAACATGATCTCGATGATGAAAGTAACATAACTGATCATTCAATGATTCTTCGAAGAGAATGGAAATAAAACTACGTAGCGTGAGAGCTGATCGACCAAGTACGATAATGAAACTCTGCAAGGATGGGCGGCAACACGAGGGAGCTGCAAGCAAGGGAATGGTGCAACACAACCTTGCTGCAACAAGGCTAATGTAAGCCAGCAGTACTGTAGGAGCATGCTGCAACAAGGACGCACTGCACCAAGGCTGTTGCAATTGCAAGTGGCGTTGTTGCAGCGATGGTCCTGGTCTATTGTACCCTTTACACTAAGTGAGAATAGGAAAGGCATTCTAGGAAGGAATTCATTACGTGTAAGGAATCTTGCAGAGAATATGTAGGTGAAGGCAGGAATACATCACTAGGTCCCAACACCAATGAAGGTTTGCCTCACGGTCCGTTCAAGAAGTCAGACAGAGATAGCAGCAGTAGTGCAGATACAAAGAAAGAAATGCAGGACGAGTAAACAGAGTCAACAACCATCATACGAATTTTTTTGGAATGCACTCAAAGCTCAGGAAGTTGATGTCCAATTAAATAATCACCTCAGGATGTCCTTTCCGTGAACGCAGGGCACGAGGTCTTGGATCCAAAATGAAATAATTGAAGTTGTTTTGAGGGATAAAGTGTTTACTTCATGATAAGAAGTCAAATTTTTCTCCGTGGTGCGAGGGCAGAGCGTTTCTCTCTCGATGAGATGGTCCCTGGTTCCTTACCTGAGCAGTAAGTTGCTGGGGCGCGGTACTGCTCTGGTGATTTAAAGAAGGTAAAAGGATGGGTAGAAGATGTTATAGGAGAAGCCGTCCTATATATTATGATATTGTTAGATTCATGTTAATAGGCAATCGTGATGCCCTGAGTCGATACAGTAACACCAGCTACTTCTGTTCCTATACTCGCCCTACACGACTCCTGCTCTTATTCCGATTCCCAGCAATGTGCGTGGAGTCCAACACCTTTGTGTCACAGCAGCGTTCCAGCGCAGTAGACACAACGTTAAAAATTGCTTATTTTTAAGGGGATTTTTTTACGAGAGTTCTCAGCTCACTCCTCCCTGCACACTGCCATTCCAATATCCTCAGCACCCCTAAATTCCCCTCATTCCCTCCCCCTCCCATCCAACTGTAGAATTCCCCTAATTCCCTCCTCCTCCCATCCAACCGTAGAATTCCCCCTCATTCCCTCCCCCTCCCATACAACCGTAGAATTCCCCCTCATTTCCACAACCTCCCATCCAACCGTAGAATTCCCCCTCATTCCCTCCCCCTCCCATCCAACCGTAGAAAAATGGAAGTTTCGCCCTCACGTTCCTCTGCAATTATCTGAACTTTTAAAAGCTTCCTCCTTTCAACGATGGACAGTTTTTTTGAAAGTTTGAAAGGCAATCGTGATGAAGACGCTACTGAGAATACGACCATTGTGTCACTTGCACAGCTGAGACTCACAGGCGCCTTTCTACTCAGGGGGAAGCTCCTGATGGGGCTGGTGGTGCTCCTGCTGGGGCTGGTGCTGCTCCTGCTGGGGCTGGTGGTGCTCCTGCTGGGGCTGGTGGTGCTCCTGCTGGGGCAGGTGGTGCTCCTGATGGGGCTGGTGGTGCTCCTGCTGGGGCTGGTGGTGCTCCTGCTGGGGCTGGGGGCTAGGTCTCGCCCGCTGATGGTTTCAAACTCGAGCTATTTTCCAACAGAATTTGTCGTTGAAGATGCTCGAGCGTCTGGTAGTATAACAGGTTTGTCTTTGCGGTCGAATTTTATTGGACAAACAAACTTGAGATTGTACGAGAACAAATGTTAAGCTTATGATATTATTTGCTAAAAGATAATTCGACCAGTCTCCATTCTGTTATTTTGGCGAAATTGCTTAACATAACCATGGAGCTTTAGTTTCTAATACAATGATAAAAAGAAACAAGTCATGAAGAGGAATTCAAGCCTTTGGTAGAGGGATAAAAAATAATGAACAGGAAAAAAAAGCTCACTCAGAGAGGGACCAGTGAACGCTGTAGGAGGTGCATGCATATCAGGCCTCGACAGATACGGGGAAATAAAGTCAATAAATTATTGAAGTTCAAATGAGACACGTTGTGAAAGAAGCACGCCAAAGAAAGCGAATGAAGCACCTGAGAATTAGCCTCGGGGAAAAATTGGAACTAAAGAACCAGTATAAATATAAAGGAAGAAAGTTTACCCATTTTATTGCACCGATTTCGAAGCCACTGGCACATACAGCAAGAGAATTGGAAACAGTGTTTGCATGTAGAAAAATAAAAAATATCATTGACACATTAAGCACATATTGGATGCTGATTTGAGAGTTTTAAAATATTATTTGAGATTAGCGGTTTCTTAAATAGACATTCAAGTCTGGGTCTCTGAGCAGGCTCCTGACGCAACAACGTGAGTCAGAATTACGCAAGTATCGACAAGAAGGAAGAACAGCCAAAGCACAATAGTTCTCACTCCCGCACTACCTGTGTACAATGCCTCGCCAAATTCCGTCGTCGGAGGGGAAATTCATCCATTTTATTCTTACGGTGAATTCAGTGAGCTACCAGACCGAGCTTTAATTAACCAGGGTGATCGGCAACAAAAGTAGTCTGTGACAAGGGTGAACTGCAGAGAGACCTTTTCAATCGACGCAATGGTCCCGGTACATTGATTGATTCAAAGCCTCTGTACACCAACTGACGAGGTGAAAACAGCGAATGAATTCTCGGTATTCTCTGAAAGAAATCTTGCAGAGAATACATTAGGGTTGGAATACAGCATGAGGTCTAAATTCTGTGGAGATTCGTCACATGGCTTGTGCGAATTTTTGCAGAGATAGCAACAGTGGCGTACATTCAGTACGAGTAATAAGGAATAATGAAACAAAGTTAAAAACCATTCTCCAAAAATATTAAGAACATTCGCAAAACTGGTCAAGTTGAAGTCCTATCAAATCTTTAGTTCAAAATGAGGTCCTTCACTGAACGCATGACATGAAGTTTTAGATCAAAAATAAAACCAATGAAGGTGCATGGAGGGATGAAAGGCTCACTCTATGGTAAAACTGGGACTTTTCTTCGTGACGCGAGGGCAGAGCGTGACACTCTGGGAGAAAGCGTCCCTGGATCCTTCTCTGAGCAGCGAGTTGCTGGAGCGAGTCACTCCTCTGGTGATTTGGAAAATGGTCACAGCAGAGACCCTTCCATATAATATAGGATTGCTAGATAGATGTCAATAGATAACCGGGATGCTTTGAGTCTATACGCTAAACAATACGCTAAACCATCCCGCTGATTCTTGCACACCCCTACCAAAATCCCGACACTCCTCTATGCCCTCCTCATCTTCCCCCAAATGCAGTAAATGCAAGCTTCGCCCTCACGTCCCCCTGTAGCTATGAGAACTTTTTAAAGCTTTTTCCGTTAAACGATGGACAGTTTTATTCTGAAAGCTTCACAGGTAATTGTAAAGAATATGCTGCTGTGAGGGGACCATGTGCACGGTAGAGGAAACAAGGTAGGGTCATTTCTATGTGGGAAAATACACCTCCTCTTGTTAGGCTAGCCAATGGAAAGGCATTATTTCAAACAAATTTTATGACGTCACCAAAAAGCAGTAACGTTACGCTAATAGTGGAGACGGATTTTGGGGTAGCAGTGCTACCAGATGCATTATGAGCGCTGCCATTGGTTCGTTGCCGTGATGTCACCAAACCCACACAGTCGACGGAAAAAACATGAATGACCCTACCTTGTTTCCTCTACCGTGACAATGTGTCACTTGCACCGTAGAGTGAGGCCTCCAGGCGTCCTGCAGCTGAGGGGAGGAAGGAGAGCGGGAGGAACCTGAGAGAGTAGCTAGTACTCCCGACGGGGTTAATGACAGTTTTTGCAAAAATTCATTTGTATAAAGATAAGTTTTTATGTTTTATTTATCCATGTAGGCTATAACATATATAGATTTTGACTCATCTTTTCCCATGCACGCTGTCATTCTTTTCGACTAGCAAAGGAAAATTAAAACATGAAAAAGCTCTTGTTTTACTATTGAACGCTGACAATTCCACATTACAAAGCTGTTGAGTTAGAATCTGGTTAGACATGATACCAATAATGTAGACTTGTCTCAAGAATCCAATTTTGGGCGTAGATAAGGAATGTGCGAATTGGTGTAAAAGGCCACAATCTTGATAAATCGTTAAGAAACTGAATCCTACATTTAATCATCATCACTATTATAAAAGTAGGCGCGTCCGTCCGTCCCTCCGTCCGTCCGTGTGACCCCCTCTTGATTATGGCATCCACAATCAGCAATCGGCTTATTTTTAGAATAGAAATTTTCTATGGAGCTTTCTCTGTTGAAATTCATCATGTCGCTTTGATATTTTTAATTGATAATGCAAGAAGAAATGCTTTAAATTCGTTCGACCAGTAACCTGGCTACCACTGGGTATAAGGCCCAAGATTTTGGAACTTGAGTTATTGTTTTCGAAATTGTGATTTTCTTGAAAAGCTTTGAAGAGAGAATAGACGACATTTCAGAATAAGATTCCGGCAAAAGAGGCCACCAAAGATAGAAATGTGTCCAACCGCAAGAGAGAAGCAGCAAGACTCCGACAGCAAGAAAGCAGTAGCTAAAGAGGGTAGCTAAAGAGAGCTTAACACATGAAAGAAGCGAGGAAATTCTTCGTCATAACGCTGGACAACATTGAGTGGCACGAGAGAATTCAACTCAAGAAAGAAGGGGTGAAATTCTTCAGACTACTGCCGACCAGCACGTGTGCACTAGTAAGTATAAAATGAATAAGATACTAGGTAAATAAAAGTATGAAGTAATATAAATATATTCTTCGAGGAGAAAAAGCGCAGCTGGTGAGCTTCAGAGCTTGGCGCTCTCGCAGGGCAGACGTGGCGGGGATGCGTGTAGAGGGTACGGTGGTGCGGCATTCATACGATGTCTGCTGGAGTTGTTATGGTAATTCGAAATAGATCACAAAGTAAATGGTAGAATTACATAAACGCTGGATTTACCCACAAGAACACACCTCTCACGAGATTATTATTTGTGTTTTATGCATTTCAACGGAAGTCGCGGGCAAAACGTTCTTCTTTCTCGTCGGATTGTACTTATCGTGTGCGATGTACGAAATAAGTTGTGCTAAACACAACATCTACGCCTTGTTCGACGTCCTCACACACGCCTCTACGAAGCCGTGTCAACAATGCGCGTCTCTCCGAAGAATGCGCTTGTATGCCTGTCTCCTTTTGATGCTTTAGATCTTAATGCATTACAGAGAGATTAGGAGCAAGACTCTTTGTAGCGAAGCTCATGCGCGTTGTCTAGGCACATTTTGTCTAGGCACACTATAAGGTCGATGTGTGCTCTAGGCCAGGGGTTCTTAAACTTTTTTCAACCAAGGACCACTTTTATAACAAAAAGTAAGCAGAGGACCCCCTCACGTGTGTTCCTCTCTGGAGTATTTTTAAATGAATCCACTTTTAAATTCGTCAAATTTTGCGGACCCCACTTTGAGAACCCCTGCTCTAGGAGTTTCATTTGCTGCCAATCCCCGAAACAGTCCGCACGAAAGGGGCTAATAATTTGATGAGGTTTTAGTGTTTTCTGCTAGTCCTTCATAGCCTACTTAATAGAGTGCAATAGTTCCTTAACTTATTTCCTGTATTTGCAAGGTTTTAATATCTTAATTGAATAAATTCATTTAGTTTATTAAGCCATTGCTCTAACACTGAGGTCCATAACGGACTTTATAAGGCAGATTTAAGAGCCTTCTACAATAAAGTTCATTAAACAGCATAATTTGTGAAATTGAAATGTTCGATTAATTTTGTTTTTAGCGCTAGATCTTAAGCATTTTATTATATTGTCACAGAAACCGTTTGGATAAGCCAGCACGTTTTCAAAATACCCTTTACTCATCCAAAGACCCACGAAGTTCTTTACATTCATCACTCGTTCCAAGTTTTAGGTATTTTCATTAATTCCATGCAACACATTTAGCCCTCGCTCAGCGTAGTTGCACTTTATTCTCCATGCGTCAGGAACCAGATTATTTGGAACCTAACCCTCACAGTAAGCCATCTCTGAGAGATCATTTGCGATGTTAACGTCACTTACAACTTAAATTAAAGCTACAATAAACATTCAACATTCTTCCTCTGCACACAACTCTGATGACGCGGGGGATGTCTCCGCATTTCATTGAGGTTATCATTTACCAAGAAAGAGCACGTTTCACTCAGATCTTTTATTGATCGCACCGAAACTCATCTGCCTCTGGAATTGGCCCAAAAGATGAGAAGCGAACTCTTCATCCGGTTATGTCGTATTGATGTCTGGTGCAATATTTGGTCCACTCCTAGTACCCATATCACGGACGCCATGTTGTTACTTACAAGTTACGTATCAGTTCAAATATCCTCAGTTCTAACGTCTCATATCCTGAAATAGTTTTTGATGAAATTCAACTCCACAAGTGAATGATGTGAAGGACTTGATGAATTCAGTGAATAATGCTATGAACGCTGAATTGATTTTGAACATTGCTGTATTTAACTTGCAACAGTAGAAGGGAAAAGGACGCTTTGCCCTCTCAGTTAATTTGATAAGAGGCCTACGCTACCTGCACCGAGGACGCTGAGCGAGGGTGTGGTTCTCCTTCACTGACCCACACCAAAAGTCACGCGCTAAGTTCTGGCGCTCGCTCATATATTATGCTAAGAGTAATCTTTCCCGTGTCCATTAGATACAATCTCATTTATGAATCGCGACAGCTTGCGACAGAATGAAATACATTGTTCAAGGCAGAAAATTTATCTAACGATAATCGTGATACTTTGTGTGAATTAATGTGTTGAGTTGATTTCTAAGAGGAACGTGATTCGAGTTATGAAAAAAATTGAGTGCCACAAAAAAATGTATGAACGCAACTTTTGGTGATGACATGATAATTACAATACCAAAATTCATAATGACACAACAGTAGAAAATGGAGTACTTGTTTGTGGAATTCATAAAGTGTTGAACGTGTTCCGACACTTTAAGGGCGTCTCAAATATTCATTTAGCCAAAATCAGAAGCTTGAATAAAAGCGTCTTGTATAAAAATAATTTTAAAACCAGTCATAGGAAAGCATTAAAAGTACCAAAAATTTTCAGGATAATTTCGAGGAAATTAGTTCCTCTTTCAACTAATGAAAATACAATGCATCACATTTGAGAATCAACATAATTTTTTATAAATAAAACATTCCTCATTAAAATTGTCACACAATTCATAAAAATTCCAGAATGGAGACAAGTCAAACCATTCTTAAGCAAAAAATATATATAGAGTGAGAACAGCGTACCCAAATAACATAAGGAGCTAAGGTCGCCAGGTGATCTGGTTCGTGAGCAAAAACTCAATTTCATGTAATCTCCCGGGCGAAGTCTTACCATAAAAATCACCCTGTCTGGTTCCCAAATGCTCAGCTGTCAGTACGATCAAAATTTTATCAAAATAGCAAAATAGAAATGAAATATGTAAATCTACCGCCATAAGAATAGACTTTTGCAAAAAACTGTCCATTAACCCCGACAGGAGTACCACCTACTCTCTGAGGTTCCCCCCCCCCCCTCCAATACGAGGAGGGTGCCCGCAATCCTCCCTCCATCGCACAAGCGACACAATGGTCCCCTCGCAGCGGCATCTTCTTCACGATTGCCTTTAAAACTTCCAGAATAAAACTGTCCATCGTTCAACTGAAGAAGCATTTAAAAGTTCTGTTAATTACAGGGGGACGTAAGGGCGAAACTTGCATGCTACTCCAGTTGTGGGATGAGGAGGGCATTGGGGTGAGTTGGGGATTTTAAAGGGAGTGCGCAGGGATGAGGAGGGATGAGCGGGGTGAGGATCCCTGCGAGAGTGTGCCCGTAAAAATACGTAATTGTTAAAGTTGTGGCAGCGAAACGCATTGGAATAAAGGTGTTGGAGTCCTTTGTAAACTGTGTGTGAATTAGTACAGGAAAAGGAGCTGCATAGGGCAAGCGTACCAAAATGTGTCGCTGATGTTACTGTATGGACTCAAAGCATCACGGTTGCCTATTAACATCATTCTATCAATTCTATATTTTATGAAAAAGTTTTTCCTGTTACTTCTCGTACCTGTCTTCTACATTTTCCAAATCCCCAGAGGAGTGACTTACTCCAGCAACTCGCTGCTCAGAGAAGGATCCAGGGACGCTTTCTCCCAGAGTGTCACGCTCTGCCCTCGCGTCACGAAGAAAAGTCTCAGTTTTACCATAGAGTGAGCGTTTCATCCCTCCATGCACCGTCATTGGTTTTATTTTTGATCTAAAACTTCATGTCATGCGTTCAGTGAAGAACCTCATTTTGAACTAAAGATTTGGTAGGACTTCAACTTGACCAGTTTTGCGAATGTTCTTAATATTTTTGGATCATGGTTGTTAGGTTTGATTTATCATTCCTAATTTCTCGTACTGTCTCTACGCCACTGTTGCTATCTTTACGAATTCGCACTAGCCATGTGGCGAATCTAACCTTAACATCAAAAGGAAACCATAAATTAAAAGTGGTCGCTGATGACCCACCCAGACAGCGTCTCCTCTGCGACGCTGGCTGGTTTTGGCAGGTGCTGAGCTCGGGTTGCGCTAGCTTGGTACTAAATTCGAAATTCGTTTTGGGTTGCATCAAATTGAAATATCCAAACCTGTTTGGATACTTGTATCCAGACAATACTTGTATCTGGCCTGGCGCTCGAGGCGTCCCCTTCTTAAACTTCCCATACTCGGGTTCTACGTCGGCTTTACGCGAGTTCTATCTTGTACTTAAAGTTTGTGTGTGAGCGTGTGCGCTTGTTTAAATAACTTCTTCAAGGGGCTTTCTCAAGGCTGCTCATCTTCTAAGTGCTCCAGAATAATTAGAACATTCAAATCAGGCTGCTAGTCTGAAATCTTAACTTGAAGATTCCACCTGATTAACGAGTCTCCGTAATCTGTTGTGCTTCTCTTCTACTTTAATCTCAAACTTTTAATTTCTACTTTAACTTCAAACTTTAAGCTTCAAACCCACAACTAAAATTTCTCTCGAGCACTATCGCACCTACTTTCTCTTAATAACCAAGCGTTGGTTACTTCCCTGAGTTGCAAAATAAGTTCAGGTGTGTGTGTAGTTAATGAATTTTATTATTTGCCTGAGAAAGAACGAAATGAATGCAAAGATAAAAAATTTCGGTGGGGTCTTTCGATTAGAAATCAATGGTGTGATTTCTTTCGCAGTAACTTCAAATCGCCCTGACGCAGTTTGTCTCCAGCAGTTTTTATCTGCCGATCCACTCCGGTATTTTGCTTGGCGATTGTGTTTAACTAGGTGATTTTCCTTAATTTAACTTCAATTTGCACTTCATTTGATTATATTCGTTCATATGCGCTCTTAGGACATTGTCAGTGTTTATGTAGAATTCTATTATTTTTCAGCTGACGTTAGCTGGTGAAAATGGGTCTTCGGTGAATCAGAGTTTTGTCTCGGTGGGGACGCCGAGATCCCGATTTTCTCGTAGACTTGCAGCCAGACGCTGGCGATTGGCAACCGACCAATCTTACCTCCTTGCCTCGAGCCCTAACTGCGAAGGAAAAGATTTCATCATTTCAAAACTAACAATGAATCCTATGTATATAATAAATGTTAAAACCATGTCAAGTTCGCAGTTGAATTACTCGGAAATTTAAGCTTACTGTAAGTTTTGATTGAGTTCTTTCTGATGTGCTTCATGCTTTTTGAACTTTTGATCTGGCTGTGTGTTAACTGGCGGTCGCAATTAACATTATTCGCATTCTTAAAAGGAATTTTTATAAAAGAAAAACAAGAACGAGTCGTATTGCTCGGTTCTGTGGACCGTTTGACAATAAACTAAAAAGGTTTTATTTAGCTCAACTTTTTCTTGCCTTTTCTTTTTCTTCCAATATTTGTGCGATAAAATCTCAAAAATTGCCAAATATCAAGTATCGGATAATAAATCAAAATTCAACCAGTAGCAACATTTAAACTTATTGGACACAATTCCAGACGCTCCTAATGAATTCCTAAAGATGGAGAGACAGAGAGTTAAAGAACTATAAGGCTTGGTACTGTATAATTATGGTAATATCAATGCAATAACAAGCATAACTTCTCACCATAGCGTAAGTTGGATTTTGATAGGGTCAATAGAGTAAGGGCATTTAACCATTATTTTAAGCAATTATGACTTCCATGACAGGAGTATACGGAGTTACCACAACCGACCACGACGACATGCTGGGCTCTAGTCTCAATTGTTACACAGGGGCGCAACCATACAAAAGTTACGTAAATTAAACAGAAAAAAGGTGTACAGAGTGATCAGTCAAACAGCACAAGAAATTAAGAAGATTCGGCCATTATTCAACGTTCGGCCTAGAAGACTTCCAAAGCTATGCGCCCCAAACTTCTATACTCCACAGCCCACACACTTTTTCTGTAGGTGAAAACTCAAGAAACCGCTAATCTCAAACAATATTTTAAACTCTCAAATCTGCATCCAATATGTGCTTAATGTGTCAATGACGTTTATGTTGATTTTTCCAAATGCAAACACTTTCTCCATTTCTTTCTCTGTATGTGCTAGTGGCTTCGAAATCGATGAAATAAAATAGGCATAGTTTCTTCATTTATATTTATACTGGCTCTTCAGTTTCAATTTTGCCTTAATGCAAATTCTCAGCTAGCTTCATTCGCTTTCTTTGGCGTGCTTCTTTCACAATACATTTCAATCGATCATCAATAATTATAATTGACTTTTTTCTCCGTATCTGTCGAGGCCTGATGTGCGTGCACCTCTTGCAGCGTCCGCTGGTCCCTCTCTGAGTTAGCCTTTCATTTCCCTTCCATTTCATAACTCCAGGTTAAAATTCTTCTTCATGACTTATTTCTTTTTATCTGTGTATCAGAACTTAAAATTCAATGATGGCGATGAACAATTCGCCAAAATTGCAGAAAGGAGACTGGTTTCTATTTTTCTAAAGCAAATAATAGCACTAGATGAGCGTTCGTTCTCGTAAAATCTCAAGTCTGTTTGTCAGGTAACATTCGACCACAAAGACAAACCTGTTGTGCTACCAGACGTTCAAGGGCCATTAATGTCAAACTCTGTTTGAAAATAGCTCGAGTTTTGAAAATATTAACGAGGAAGCCCTAGCTTTCATCCCCAGCAGGAGTGCTAGCTGCTCTCTGTCGTCCCCCACAACGGGAGGGCGCCCCCTCACTCAACTTTAGAAGAGACACAATAGGATTCCTCTTAGCAGCATCTTCTTCACGATTACCTTTCAAACTTTCAGAAAAACTGCCCATCGTTCAAAGAAGGAAACTTTTAAAAGTTCTGAAAATTATAGGACGCGAGGGCGAAACTTCCAATTTTCTACAGTTGGTTGGGTGGATGAGGGAGAGGGGATGAGGGGAGTTAAGGAGCGTGGGGTGTATTTGTGTGAGTACGCAGGGATGAGCGGAGTGAGGGCCTCCGCAAAAGTGTGCTTGTAAAAATACGTTGTTGTTAAAGTTGTGGCGGCGACGCTGAAGCGTAATGGAGGTGTTGAAGCTCTTCGCAAACAGTGCAGTGAATTGGTCAGGGAGAAAGAGCCGTGCAGGGCGAGTGTACGACAATGTATCGCTGATGTTGGCGGGGCCAATGTAGGGAAAGATTCCTAAGAATTCTAATTGTGGGGATGCGCAACCTTGTCTCCCAACTGAACGAAATCCTCGGGTAGTGGGACACAACTCAACATTAAATTTATTGACAACAGAAGAAAAAAAAGCTCATCTAAAATTAATTATGAAGGTAAAGAAGCAGCTGTTGCAGAGGCAGGGGAGATAAATGCAGGAGAATGGCCACAGCAAGGCGGGCTAGGCAGCATGAAGTTCAGCAAGCGACGAGGTAGCGGCCCGGTAGTCGCGATAACTACAGTAAGTTACAGCAGGCTTGCGCGTAGCTCCACCGGGGCAAGGAGGACGTCCAGCCTGCGGGGACACCATCAGTGAAGCTTTGCTAACGAGGCTATTGACAATGTAGGGGAGAAGAGAGAGAGAGAGAGGAAATTCGAAGCGGGCACGATTAGCTAATAAATCTATCAGAGACACAGGGCCATCAGAGACAGGATAATGATCGGGAACACAGAATTATACTCACTTGCTAGAAATAGAGACCCTATCAAATTTCTAATTAGCAAGTTCTCTAAGGTTCTAGGGTGCGGCACTGAAAAAACGAAAAATAAAGTAAACCTTCGAATAAGCCAAGAGCCAAGATTGAATGAACTATACATTACAGCAAGGGGGGAGCCTGGAGAAGGCTCCATCCCCGCCCACAGCGAGTGAGATCCACAGTCCGAAAACCGTCTTGTCTCCACCTCTCATACGCGCGGCTTAAGAAGACCGGACGCAGGAGGAATATTGTCGCCCCTACAGATATTACTGTATGTAGAGACACAAAGCATCACTATTACCCATTAACATCAATGCAACAACTTCAAAATATGTAGATGGGTTTCCCCTATAACTTCTTCTACCTCCATTCTCCTGCTAAATCACCTGGAAGAGTAGTTTGCTTCAGAAACTCACTGCTCAGGTAGGGAACCAGGGACCTTCTCACTCAGAGTGTAACGCTTTGCAATCGCGTCAAGAAAAATGATTTTATTTCTGTCATGCAGTAAACACTTTGTCCCTCCATATACCTTCATTTAGAAGAGGTTTGCAATGTAGCGTCAAAGCTCGTCCCAAACGCACCTACTTGTAAATCCAAACAGTATTTCATCGTCTAATCCGAGACACGGACGGAGACTAAGGCAAATTAGTATAATTGAGGGGCGAAAAACTCATGCTCACTAGAAAGCACAAAAGCAGTTTTATATGGTATTAGCCTTCAATATATAAAAGATAACTTCTCTGTTGCATAAACGCAGCCCCCACGATTTGCTCGATAATAAGTAAATCTATAGCCGGACACGAACTTCCTGATCAGTGGATACCATCCATCATTAAACCATTGCACAAATCTGGTGATATCAATTGTAAAGAATTTGCGTATGCCTCACAGGTGCATTTTTAGTTTGAACTTTACGGGAGGCACAGAGCGGTTGATCGTGGGTGGAGGAGGATGCAATGTCGGGGAGATTTTATTTATTCGTATTACAGGATTTACATTTATCAACTTCACGTGACGCTTTAAGCTTTGACTCGCTGAGTATTGCACCGACCAATTGAAAACGTAAAACTCTAAGAGCTTCTGCACAACGCCTGTGCATTCTTCCAAACTTCTTTTTGGTGATCTTGGTTCATTTCTTTAACCCTGCTCCTATTTTTGTCTGTGTGAATGTGTTTGTTCCCTTTTTATTTTGTTCAACTAACCATTCAGAACGGCATTACTTACTGGTTCAGTCGAGCTTGTTTAATTTTCAA
>JACJUY010000830.1:138012-148076 GCA_014220935.1 Platorchestia sp. MABIK | reverse complement strand
GCGAGTAATGCTGAATAAATAGCCCGTCAGGAGAAGGAAGGCATACCTAAAGATCTGTTGGGTGTGGTTTGTCCTAGAATAGATTTCCACATCAAACGAGACAATGACTTGGGCTGCCTCCGGACAAGGGGCGATTTATTGCACAGATATTTCAGTGACTGCTCCACGCAGAGCGATACAGGCCGCTACTCTGATCATGCACGGTAGCGGAGCGTGGCTATACAAAACCAGGGTATCGATCTCGTCCGAGTAGGAGAACAGGAAACTGGAGTAACTCTCATGCAAACTCATGAAATATTATAGAATGCATAACAACAAAAAAGAATCTAGTGGCCCATTCTTGAGTTGCTACATGCTACATGGTATCTAACATGCCGTTAGACACCAATCTTGCACAGGCACCAGAGAGGAAACACACTTATATATAAAAAATAATTGAACTCACGCTCATCAATCTGCACGCACAAGCATCAGTGAATTCGTTTCAATACGGCCGAGCGGCTGTTTCGCACACGATTCGGATTTTTTTTGCATCAACTCTAGTATTAGAAATACGAAGTTACATATCTTTAGCTTCCAAGCTTTGTTGACGTTATGCTTCCGCATGAGGCAAACATGTTGGTTATCTCTATGCATAATGCAGAGAGAACATAAATACTTAATATATCTTTCGGCTAATGTTGATGGGTATCGGTAACTGCTTCCAGTTAGTGAGGGCTCCGTAACTTATTACTCTATATGACATTGGTATTGGTGCATGGACGTGTGTTAGCACCAACAAAAATGACAACTTATATATTGTTTGACCATATAATTTTGTAGCCCCAGAAACATAAACAAGAGTTCATGACACGTCATTGAATTCGTTAATGCTGACGATTCTACGGGAAAAAAGAGTGTTTACAGAGACTTTTCAAATAGCTCAGATTTTCAGCTTTCCCGAAACCATATCATGGCAAAGAAACTAAAAAATGGACACATGATCGAACACTTAATCGCCAAAGTAGACAAAATAAGAGATAGAGAAATTTACGATACAAATTAGGCCTTAATTCTTTTAAAAAATGGTATTTGCACTTAAGGTTACGGCACTTACCTTGCGGTGCCCAGAAACCCTTCAGTGCGCACAGTCACGCCTCATCACTGGGCGATGCCGCACGGCGCTGGTTGTGTCACACGATCACCTGAAAGGGTGACATAACGTTACTAAGCTGATATTTCAATGAGATTTGGAATACACATTTTTGTACATGTACATGCGTTTCTGAAACATTGTTAGGTAAAGCCTCTAATACATACCTCATTTCGAAATATCAATACCAGTTAATCAGTATTTGTTAAAATGGAGAGTTATGAATCAACGTTTGTCCAAAACAGGCTAAACTGGCTTCTTAATACACTGATCTCATTACTGCGCAAGAAGTACTTAATTTTGGTCTCAATCATTACTGACCGTGGACTTACCACGAGTTTGTTATCGTCCACGGAAATCTGTAGTGCTTAGACAGAACATTTCAACTACACGTATAAATTTGGAGTCATTTTAGTATACGTAATTTCTATGTTCTTTTCATATCGTGTAATAGAAATTGAAAAGAGAATAGGATAGAGCAGTGGAAAGCGAGAAGAGCCTCGGAAACCCAAGTGCCATGCAGGCAGACGCCCATCATGGACTGGCACTAGAGCAGGAATACAGCACAGGATGAGAGGAGGAAAGGAAGTGAGAGGGTCGAAGAACCTCAATCATATCAATGCCAAGAAAGACTGGTGACCGTCATTACTGGTGCCACCATCTTTTACTCTTCTGCAAGAGTTAGAAACGCTTATGAAGAGAAAGTTTCACACGCATACCCGCACACACACGTACCGATACCTCAGGCCAACAAGTCATCCTGAAGTTCAGATCGAGTCGCTCGAGGGCTCTTCCCTACTTTATGCACGGTTTAAAGTTTTAGATACGCGCCCTGGACTCGGTAGACTTGTAATGGACTGACATGAGGTGAAATGGCGAATCGTGTCACCAATGGTTGAATTGGCATTTTTAGCACGCATGATACTATTTTTCTATAGCCCAAACCACTTTTTGAACGGAAAAATTAGTTGTCTTGTCTTTTCTGACCCTACTTTAGTACTACTCATATGAAACAAGATAAGAAAATGAAAAGTCTATTTTGAAAAGGTTGAGACATAAAATGTTTAGCATCGGTTCTTAAAGCACCGTAACCTAAAGTCGCTTACTTGGTAAACATACATAGACAGTAGAGTATAATTGTCATGCCAATAGTTGAATAAAAGATTGAGAAAAAACATGAGAACGAAAACTCTTGTTTAAGTCATTTGAAGTTTGAGATGGCTTCGAATTACGTGAGCACTGATGAGAGACAAATTCCACTACCATGCACCCATAAGCAGAGGCTTCTGCTGTAGCTGTTGATACTGTTGGAAGTTTAAGTAAATAAATCTGCATCCAAAACTAAGTCAAAAGGCAGAAAATTTGAAACTCGATTTTCGTGCATATCTACAAAAAAGTATGTAGTAACAAGCTCGAGAAACTTGCTTTACCATACAATTTTTTTTAATTTCCTACCAAAATAATGCTGACATGAAACATTCCCGAAAGTCAGAAACGAGAATGGACTGTTACACAAGGCCAGCAAAAACACGCATAGAACAATGAAATTAAAAATTATGCTGATGAGCCGACATCGCAATGCTATGATATTTGCTATCCTCACCTGGTGAAAATGATATTTGAAATTCAATATTTGCTAATTGAACACCGGCAGGAGATTGTGTTCTTCAAAACATACGGAAATATTTTCCAATTGAATTGAGATATCATTTGGCTTAACAAATCGTTGATCGTTGGCGCATTTGAGAGAGATGGTGAACAAAAAAAATTTAAGTTAAGCGAGTTTTGAAACCGTTCCAAATTAAGAAATTGTCAATTCAAGAATAAGCCTCACTGTAATCCTCGTATGAAGTTGCTCATGAACATTTGATCTTTGAATTATTTACTGACATTGACGCATGAGCTCGGCAATAACAATATGATCCAATAATGTTTGAATTAAAGTGTTGAATGATGGATGACCTGCTTTAAATTCAGCACTTTAAACAACTGAAATCAACTGATGTTCGTGAAAAAATTAAATTATTTTTTCTGGCAAGTTCTCCAGCATTCCTGTGGCGTAAAAAAAAAACACTCAGGAATGTTTGAGTATTATTCTTGATCGCTCTTAACCATTTATCTGGTGCGCTTGATCCTATTTGAGACGTTAATCTAACATCTTTATCGATATCATATTTGCTATTAATCTACCGAATTTGTAATTATGATGCATTCATCTATTTATGCATTCATCTACCGAGCTTGTGTGAAACGTTCTCGAATGCACAAGGTGTTGAAATTTCGATTACTTTGCCGATGTCTAACTACGGTGAATAAACGTTTGAGCTAGATTCGGAGGTTTATCGCACCCACTGTAAGCTCCGTATTTTGAATTGTTGAATTATACTCTCTCAGCAGAAACTATATTCTTCTTGCTTGGCACGCGCTGGGTGTTTAAACGTCGTGTTATCAAGGTCGTTTTGTTGTTCTACTGCTTTAATTAGAGTATAATTCTTCGTGCTTAAAATGCTGTTAAATAGTTTTATTGTGAAACACTGAGCTGGTCTGCTCGGTTACAGACCATTCAAGAAGTCTGATTGAATGAAAACTTTGTTTCGTTGGAAAAAACATTGTTCCTTAATTTCACGCAATAAGAACAATTAATTTTTCTGATGATTTAGAGTCTTAGGCCATTGCTGTAGATAATGAAAAGAAGCAGAACTAAAAAGCTCCCTCGAGAAAGCCGATGATTTCATTTGCGAAATCACTCACTTCAGCAAAAGCCCTTCGTATTCGATCAGTGAACCAGGGAAATTGCATGCTATTGAGAGTAATTCCACTGTATGCCGTCTTAAGTCTTTCTTGAGGTATCGGAGGTTTTCTAAAATTCGTGAAATACGAAGACTAGTTTCAGCTTCCGCAATGTTGTGAATTTATTAGACTTCTTCAAAAAAAAACAATGTGTGTGAGACAGTTTTGTTTTCCAAGAATCTATGCTTGATGTTTGCCATAAAATTTGTAGTTTGGAGGTCTCGCTATTCAAACTTTGAGAAATCTTTCACGTTTTCTTGATGACCGCTGTCTGGTTTATTAAACTATCGTTATTCGGCACTTGTTTGTTTTTATTCTTGGAAATTGAAGAAACATTCACCGATTTCTAGTCTTGCGGGACTAACAAAGTTTTGCAATGTTTTTTTTTTAAGTCTTGAGCCAGTGTGAAAGTACCTGATTTTATATGCATTAGAATGACAAAAAAAATAAAACTAACACACCTGGTTATTTCTTTATTCATGAGGAAGAAAGACGTGCTAAAATATCTCGATGAATTTTCCCCATTCAATTTTCTTCCGGCGCCCGCCAAGGAGAGAGAGAGAGCAGTAGTCAAAAAGACAAGCAAGCAGGCAGGCAGAGTGTGTGGCAGAGAAGATTTTTTTAGGGCGGTTGCATCGTTTGTAATGACTTTCATTTGTAGACCATTTTTATTAATAGTTCTAAATTGTGATGTTATATAGTCCTATCCTTCCCAAGCAGGCGCTTACGACTGAAGATAATTAGAAGTTACGTCTTTAGAGAGCAAATTAGGGAAGGAAAATTGGCGTAACAAATGGTACCCGAGTTAATTGAGACTCGGGCAAATACATCAGCGGGCTGGATCAAGGAGTGCAGACTGTAATGGATGAGCGGGAGGATGGAGCGAGATGATGCTATTTGAAATCTTAGGTGAAATTTAACGAGGGATGGTGAAGAGCTAGACTGTTAGGATTGAAGAGGGAGCGGAAGTTGTTACAGTCTAGTGGCGCCACAAAAAGAACTGGAAATGTTATCGAATACACTGTCTTCCTAGCCAAGAAATTGAATATTTTACGCAACGATTATATATTTCCAGCGTATGAACGAAATATTACCGATACTGAGTATTTCTTGCCATGAAATGAATCTGATTGATAAAAACGTACATTTTCCAGCTGAGAGACTAAACGTTTTTCAAATACCAAAAACAAGATTAGATTAGATTAGTCGTTAGTTTTAGCCTCCATACCCGCAGCAAAAAATGCGATCCGAAGAGAGGAAGGAGGAAGGCACCATTTAGTATGGAGTTTAGGAAACGAGGAATCTACGCAGAAAGGGCATAGAAACAGTAAGTTGTGAAAGAAGATTATGAAACAAGACCATAGTTGAAAAAGAAAGTAGCAGGGGCTGAAAAACAGGACAGTAGTAAACCGAAAAAAGGTGGTCGTTAACATAAAAACAAACATTTAATTTCAACAAAAAGAAAGCCTACCTAACTCTCAGCTCGGGCCCTCACATTGTCCCCCCGGGAGCGCTAATTCCCATAGGTACCATATTTGTATCCCTCTGAGGGGATTAGAAGTACAATATTTCGCCTTTTTTGAGAGAACAATAACTGGAAAACAAACTATTTCAATGGAATAATACAAATAAAAAGTTCTGTGGAAATAAAATCATTGATGTTTTCAAATGCACTCGCAGGTACAAGCTTAAAAGTGGAAGTTGTAGGGCCCGTCACGGTTCAAGCGCGAGCAAAAGAAGACCACAACTCCGGGCCGGATTTGGAGACGTGCAGGAGTTGCAGGCAATAAAGAGATCAAAGAAGGGGTCGAGTTCTTGATCTGCCGAGATGCGCTCGAGAAAAATTCAAAACCCACGCATTTGGAGAAAGTCGTTTCAGGGATCAGTTTGCATAAATTCATGCATCGGACTGGCCGAAATTGATTCTAAAATAGCCCTTCAAAATTTTGAGAGTGGCCATAGGCTGCTGAATTGCAGGATAATAAGAAAAACTTTTTTTCGCTACCCTTTGAATACAAGATGGGGGTTCTTTAACGCTGAAATTGAGCCATTTGATATCTGTGCTAAAAGATATTTTGCAGAGCGTTTTAGGAGATTTGTAATTTAATCACTTTGGCCAACTCAGTCACACGTTCATTTTAGTATAGAATACAATTCACCAGTTTCATTTCATTTAAAACCCGAATGTCAGTTTCTATAACCAGCTTCGAAACGGTTGCTCATCGTCGAATTTGTTTCTATTTTTACTTCTGTCAAGTTATTACTACCACAATCATTAAACAGGCGTAGTGATGATGTTGTCACCAATATGAAAATGAAGAAGGCACCGCCAGTTCAGAAGGAAGTCGGTAAAACAAATTGGGGGAAAAATTGATGAGATGTAAATTTCTTTAAAAGCTTTGGTCAAGTTCTTCCTGATCACAATAAGGGTGTTCTCTAAAAGGGAAAGAAGGCACATTTTATTATGGAGATGAAATGACAGTTTACGCCTATCTAACCGTAACAAAGGCGTTCCAAAGAATATAAGGATGAAGGCACAATTTAGGATGGAGATAAATGTTAAAAAAGAAAGTTAGAGGTGCTGAAGAACAGGACAGCACTAAGCTGAAAAAAATGATCTTTAACAAAACAGAAAATAAAAAACACATTCTATTTCAACAATAAGAAGGCTCACCTAACTCTCAGCTCGGAACCTCATATTTTCCTCCCGCAAGTGCTAATTCCCATAGATACCCTAGTTGTATCCTACTGAGGGGATTTATCATGGAATTTGATTAGATTACAAGTGAGTTTGAGTCTCCTTAACAACAGCAAAAGTGTTGGTCGAGAAAGAATGACAGAAGGAAGTCACGATTTAGAATAGAATTAAGGAATCATAAAAGTTAATGCATGACGCGGGCACCTGAAAACATCTCGATGGAACGTAGTTCGTTTCTACAAGATAGCATTGATTTCACACCATCAATCGTGATTAAACAATAACGGTACGATCAGGTGTCCATAAAGTGTAGCAAAATAACCAAATGTTGAAGGAAATGACGTCTCTTCTGTTTAAAACATGAACATTATAAATATCAAATAACGTGATCTTTGATTTCTTTTAGTTCAAAGTCATGAGTTTAGCGCGAACAGGATTTTCATCTAGAAATCAGGGCTGTGCACAAAACGTATATGATGTTATATTCTCACGATATAACCGCCCTAAATCTATAATTATAAAGAAATCGCTACGAGGAATACTGAAATGCTGCGTCTGGCCAACGACTTTCATCTCCTCGAAAAGAACCATATAAAGATATACTCTCGCGGATAAGCACAACTTCGAATCAACTCTACAATCTGCCTCTCGTGCTCTTCTACAACCAGCCGACGCGACGCCTAACCATCACCACCAGCTTCCCTCTTCACATCACCACCACGACGTTGCTGAGGGTACGATTGGGCAAATTAGGTCTACAACTTCGAATTATCAGATACCTCTTTCTATTTCATTCATCAAAATGTACTTCTTGTATTTGGAATCTTAATCATCTAGGATATAATTCAAATCAATAGATAGAATGCGGGATCTTAATGTTTATCACTATCGTGGGCTTTACACTTAATAACAATTAACTGTAATAGTGACACGTCTGTTCGTAACATGTTTGTTCGCTAACGTGGAGACGCGCCCTCGGCTCCTTAAGCCGGGCGGGCAAAGGCAGTCTAACGCGGGGGTTCGTCAAAGGCAGTCGTCAAGGCACGCTCAATAACTTAGACATTGAAGAGAAACGATACAAAATCATTCAAACCTATTGGTGTCTTCCCCTGCGGTTCATCGCCTCTTTGGCGATGAACCCGCTTCGCTTTAAACTACTGTAAAAGTAACAATTGACTGTAAATTAACAGGAGATTCAACTTATTCTAATTGATCGTGATTACGGATCATAAAGCAACCAGCCTCCTCGCGCATACTTCATCAACTCCCAAACTGGATCCCGCAGATAAGTTAACACATTTACTATGTGTCTAACCAGCTTCTCTCTCCGCAGCACTGTGATATGATAGAGGTCTGCGTCAATGACCAACCTTTGCAACCTTTCGTGTCTTTAATTTCCTTTGTAAGTTAGGAAGAGATGACGATGAAAAGAGATGATGAAGAGATGATGATGATATTGGTGATGATAAAATAATGATAAAATGCACATTAATAATAGCCTTCAGCTCTGACCTCACGCTTACCGAAGAACAGAGATAATCGATTTATTATGACGACCGTTATTGATAATTGATTTATCATAAATATTATTTGCCCAAAATGCTGGGCTGGTGGCGGCTCAAATTATACTTTACCATGAATAATAAAGAGTAAAAATATATGAATGTGGCGATTAGAAATGTCACGACAATTAAATAAAGAAAAAAGAATATCCATTACAATGACAGCAGCGGTGGAAAACGCGAACAAAACAATGAAAGAAGGAACGCGCACCGAAACTATAAATCCTTATCTGTGACCTCCAATGAAAATTTCAGTATCTTCACATGCGGTTGGGAGTAGGGATGTTTAATTCAGTAAAAAACGCAACCATTAAATCTGAAAAATGAGACTGGCGATGAGAATTTTTTAATCGCTAAGGATCCGCAAAACACTTCGAAGCCTGAATCGAACAGAGAGGCCGAGAGCAAAGAGTGAACCATTCTCGTGCTAATAAACGAGTTCCTAATGCAGGGTTGACGGGACCGCCATACTTGCACTGAGCAGTACAACGAGCAACTACAATTGTACAGCCAAAGGCATAGCACATTGGCAGGTTATCGCAGCCGTTTGAATGAGAGAGTTTGTCATTGACCGAGCAACCGTTGGAGTAACTTGAAGATTGAATGACACGTTTTCCAAGACCAACAGAACAAAAGCCAATGAACTGGTCTATACACCCCTTTGAAGAAGGAGTTTGGAAGAAAAATATTTGCGGACATGCAAGAGTTAGCATTTAGTCATACATCAGTCAGGAGAAAATAGATGGCCATTCTTTTTATTTACACTTTAAACATGGAAAACAAAAGATTCTTGTAATGTTATTACGATTTCCCGCGTCGCACGGGATAGAAAAAAACCTCTCCGTTATCTCTACCTCGTGCATTCATCATTTCGTCGAATGCCAGCCTGAGCGCTGCCATGATCACGGCCTCTGTAGGAAATTTATCTAAGCGATATTTCGAGCTTTCTACGACATTGGCATCATTAGCAATGCATTCTCTAAACCAGTGCATTCCCCAAAAGACATATACTTTATGTTCAATATCAGGCTAGTTACATTATAAAACTGCGATTTCATTTACATATTTTGGGAGTTTTTCAGGTTTACAGCGACGTCGTAAAGCTCGTCTCCATACCGCAGTGTCGCCAAGAACTGTTTCGCCGGGCTCTGTATGGGTGCCTGCTGCGCTACCACTGCCCCAACTCAAGAGAACATGTCCAATACTTTGCCACTAGTACATCAGCTTTTTATACGTCTCTATTGAACGTTCATTCTGAAATATCAACTGATAAGTTTCCGCCCAACCCACCCACGGGTGGGTGCAAAACTTGAGGCCACGAAATTTGGCGCAGGGCGCGGGTTTTAGCGCGAAATCAAGGCGTCAAATTTGGCAGGATGTTACCATAAAAGACGCGGTCGTCCCCGTAAAACTCGCCTCATCAGCTAAGCCTTCGCGGCTCCTGTGAAACTCAATTAAGATAAATTTATGATAAACATCCCAGCTCGTAAAACTCCGCGCAAGATGCAACAAAGAATTCATCAGCGGCGAAATTATGACTTGTTATTAAGGAGTTATAATATTGTTATAAGTTTATGTGAGGGTGAAAATGCAGGGAAGCAACTTGTCCAAGAGTGGCGTTTGAGTCAATGAGTTCAGATACGCAGAGGCAGAGATTAGATTAAATTAGTTAGTTTAAATCCTCCTAACTACTACAAAAGTGGTTCAACGAGAGGAGGGATGAAAACACCATTTAGTATGGAGTTAAGGGAACGCGGAATCCATGGAAAATGTGTGTTTCTACACAAGATTCCCAGCACAAAAATAATGTAAATTAGGAAATAAGTTTATGAAACACCATGAGAGTTGAGCAAAAAAGCAATGAGGGCTGAAAAACCGGACA
>JACJUY010000830.1:118311-137712 GCA_014220935.1 Platorchestia sp. MABIK | reverse complement strand
GTACGGAGCGCGAGCTCCGAGGGATTTCATTACGATTGATTTGTGCTGCCCCATCATAATGACGGCGCATTAGCAGGATTAACGCGGGATTGCTCCCAGTTAAAGATATTAGCCGACCTAATTGGGCACAGACCTGCGCTCCGTGGATTCAAGTTATCAAGAATTTCTCGGAAATAACCAAGGATGCGTCAAATCGTAATGGGGGCTCCAAAATTGCCCGGTGAGATGACGTTAAAAATACCCGACCCTTCACGTTCAATAGCCACAACACTAATCTTGAAATTTGGCATGGTTAATTGTGAAGGATAAACTCATTTCATCTACACACATTTTACATAATCGTTTATACATATCTTTCGCTATCTCTCCTTGGATACAACTTATTCAGTAACTACACTTGCAAGAACCATGCACGTTTCCAATATTTTCCGACGCAAAATATATTCTCTCAGTTAAGAAAGTCTGCATCATAGATCCGACAATCAAATATAATGCGTTACTCCACGAAATTTCAATGTTTTTAGAAATCGCCAAGCGATGAATTCAAAATTAGTTCAAGCCTTTCTAACCATGATTCAAGGTGTTTCCAAGAGAGGAAAAAAGAACGCTCTATTTCATATGGAATTAAAGGAAACTGAGAATCTATGCACCACGTCGGGTGTCTCTATACCCGGCGCATAGAAACACGAAGATAAAAAAGCTTACTCATTACAGCTAGATTAAAATTGAAATAAGTAATAGCTGCTCAAAAAAGACAATAGCACGTAAACTAATGAGAGGGGTAGTAACAAAATAAAAAAAACAGTTTATTTCAACAGAAGAAAGGCCTCGTTAACCTTCAGTTTGAGACCTCAATCTTCGCCCTAGGAGAGCTAATTTTATTTGATGCAATGGCTGCAAGAATAATCTATAACTCAGGGATAGGTTGGGTTAGAATTCAACTTAGAATAAAATAAAATAAAATGACTGAAGTTGAAATCAGTTTTGACAGATGTTATAACTCTTTTTATGCTGTTTTTTACTGATCCGCTGCACCGGCATCGCAAATTTTGCACAACTGAATTACGTTTATATTTTTAACGACCGAATTACGTTATTTTATGAATTATTCAGTAAGGTCTTCGGAATTCGCTGCCATCAAATGCCTCTAATGCGACAAACTATATGGATCTGGTTGTATAATACTTCTAATAAGTAATATAATTGAACGAATCATGTTAGTCATCGTGATCAAGTGATTGCTTTTCGTTAGCGTATCGATCGCATCAATAAAGCCGGGTTTTCAAGGTCCGTGCATTTCAGTATCGTTAGTATCATTTACGGATTTCGTCTCTTATTTTCTATTCTTCTCTCTCGCTCCTCCTAACCTACAAAGGCAATTGATTAGGCATGATAGTAGTGATGAGGACTTATCTTACGAGTGCTTATGGGAGTCGGTTATGTATCTGAAGGGAGGCTGATAGTATTTTGATTGAAAATTCCAAAAATCGAGAAGAGAAGGATCTACTGATCATTTATGAATCATGGAACTGATTTTCACTGTATAAGCCATTTCGAAATAGTGAGGATTCATTGCCTGCTGTGAAAATCTTAGGAGGTAACACCAAATGTCTTTGCGTGAAGCCAGCCTCACCCGTCCTGCTATGTTTGGTGCTCTTTATACTAAAGGCAAGCGTCATTACACCTAGAAACAAAAGCGTTAAGATGGTTATTGACAGATAATTGGTGTATAGGCCAACAATCCTAATTAGTTATTGGCAAACTGATTCCAAAATTTAATCTGTATGAAATAAATAACGATATATATGGTTAAAACTACATAGACATGAAAATATGTTCTTCGAAACAAAGTGGTAAGTGATGAGATAAGTCAGAATACAAGCAGTGAGTACAATAAAATTGCAAATTAAATTCTTGTGACTTAGAGCTCCCACATAAGGTGAAGGTGATGAGGTCGGGGGGGAAAGAGTAAGCATTCAACTGGCGCCTGCTTGCGTTGGATTGGCGGAGTTATTTGTGCTATTATTCGTGGCAGATTATACGGAGAATCACAGGATTGCATACTTGCTGGGTCGTTCAGACGAGAACACGTCTCCCACGAGATAGCAATTTTTGGTTCAGTTAGAGGTATTGTAAGGGAGTGTCGTTGGTAGGACCCAATCCTCCATCGGAGCGTTGCTTTCATTCGAAACGCGAAATGGTTGGTCGTGCAAAACACAGCAGATACGCGAAATTAGGCTAATTAAGTTGTGTGAAATAAGCAAATTCTGTCGCTCAATATTGTCTCAAATAACAAAATTTTGACATTTATAACATTTGAACAAAAAATGTGTTTACCTTCACTGCACATTTTCAAGTTTTGCATCATATAAGCACAAAGTCTCGGTGCGAATCACCTTTGCTTCAAACACACAATTTTCAAGAACGCTTTCATTCACAAGACAGTCATGCCCTAAAGGATGTTATTCAATTCGCACACACAATGATATTTCGACCATTACTCTAGCCGCAAGTTTTTCAATCTTCGTAAGAATATTTTGACGCTGGAAGATCCCGTGCTCATAGATGGGATGCCCACGTTTGACCTCACATTTTTCCTCGCAGTCTGTTTTCGAACAATGTTCTGTTGCTTAAAATACTGCGAAGTCGAATTCACGGTCATGTTATGAAGACGTTCACTTATTCAATAAACAACATGCGCACACAATAAAAATAATTGCTATATAGTTGTCATTAATCCGAACACAATCGTACCTCCTATAGGAATTTATGTACCGATGTTCAAGAAATAAAATTATGCGCGGATTTTGAACAGCATCAGCTCCCTGGTACTCGGTTCAGTGCAGTAACATGCAAAGATGGCAGTTCCGCCGGAGTAAAACAAATCACTGCAAGCAGTGTAAATAGGATGTAGAATGACAGCCAGTCCTCAGTTACATCACACCCTATTGGAATGTCAGAAGTAAGAGTCAAGAGGGAGCCTTATTCTCAGACACACCTTGGAATTTTGCCTGAAATGATGAAAATATAAAGGTTTCAGAATCAATTTCTTGACAATATAGTTTGCCACCGCTGAATAAATGGCTTAGAAACACCTTGAGGAAAACGTAAGAGACTCACTGGGAAGAAAAATTAGGAAAATGAAATGACCGCGGCTGAGTGCATGTAAAAATACTCAGATTAACCCGGTGAGTGGCACAACAGATTTTTATTTACAGGTTCTTTGTAGCATGTTTGTGTGCAAATTTTAATGTTTCTTCTCTCAATTGTTTCATTTCAACGCTTTATTATGGAAGGTAAGCCAACTCAATACGTAGCTGGCGTAACGAGCGCCATGTCCCGTGACACCGCTCATGGTTTCTGTATCGATATTCCTATAGATGCTATAGTTGTAATTATCTGAAAGGAGTTAATTTCTTGCCTTGTTTGCAGGGGTGGGAGATTTTTCTCCACAACAAATGCCTTCGTCAAACCTTCAGATGTAGTGAAATATTCGGCCATCCGCTAATAATAATTGGAGCGCAGCAGACGTGCCGACAGAAAAACAAAGATTGGGTCGTTGGGGTAACCCCAATGTGAAATCAATCGGTAACCGCTCTAAAATCTATATCGTCAGGAAGCACATCTTCACGGCTGGCTAGGAAACATTTCTACATGGCAGTGCTTAACAAGAACTCATATTGGGTCTACATAACAATGTCTAAAGCATCCAGTGCACAACAACTAGTCATTGTACGAATTTCTCGG
The DNA here is from genome assembly GCA_014220935.1 of Platorchestia sp. MABIK. Lineage (NCBI taxonomy): Eukaryota > Metazoa > Arthropoda > Malacostraca > Amphipoda > Talitridae > Platorchestia > Platorchestia sp. MABIK. The sequence goes on along the minus strand of JACJUY010000830.1, from coordinate 133,965 downwards.
AAATGTATCAGAATAATCTCGGCTTGAGAACATCAAACAGTTAGTTCACCAGTGCCTTCCTCATGCATCAGGCCACGTATCCTGCAAATGAATCTAGTTCGTCAACCGAAAACGTCCCAAACTAAACTTTCCAACCTGCAAGATACAACAAAATGCACATTAAGCTTTCCAAATTCAATGGGATAAGTTAGGATAACGCGAGGTACATGGTGACTCCACACGATGTGCGACGCAGCAGTTAATATTTCGTGCGTTAACAAAATTTTTCATTAGTTTTTGAGCGCCAGCAAAGTGGACAACAAAACTCATTAGAGTGATGATGTCCTAATTATTGAAATCGGTTTATGTTGTTTAGGAGTGAATTTGTGTGGAGATGAAAAGGGCAATTGATGCTAAGCTCGTGGTATGCACATCAAATGAAAAATCGTGTTGATTTAAAAGTCTTGCGATAAAACATGTAGCGAAGATGGAGCTGGAAATTGTTTGTGTGCCTTTTCTTTTGTAGTTTTGTAAAACGTGTTCTTTTTGGGCGTAATGATTGAAGTGCGCATATCTCGTACATTACACTTACTAATTTCTTTAGCTTGATTTCACTTTTGTTGAATTTTTCATGTCATTATGAGCCCAAATATTTCTGGTAATTCCTTTATGTTGTAATTACTAGATACGTTCACTGGCGTAATTACCATACCATCCATGCCCACGTGCATTCCTGTAAATAGAATAATTCAAATTTTAGAGGTTGGTGTTTATGCTCTGAAGTTCATCAGATTTTTTGAAGGCTAGGACTTCTCTCTATCTCTCAATTCCCACTCTCTGTAAACCTTCAATTTTGTCTTCTTTTCCCGCTGAGGCTTAAATTCCCCCTCCGACACCTGATTCTCCTAGCGCGGTAATGAGGGTTGCGAAAAGTTGTCGCTCGGCAGGAACCCAGCTCGGGAACCCAGCTCGGGAACCCAGCTCGGGAACCCAGCTCGGGAACTCAGCTTGGGAACCCAGCTCGGGAACACAGCTCGGGAACCCAGCTCGGGAACCCAGCTCAAATTCTGACTAATCCTCCTCTGAAGATGTACACGGACCGGTTTTCTCCGGTTATCAGAAGGAATAGCTTTTTATTAATTAGTGATTTATAGTAGATGTCTTTGAGTTTGAATATTGAAATACCGCAGGACAAAGTGTATTTTACAACACAATCGATTTTTCAACCCCCAAATGCAGATAATTTTCAAGGTAAAAGACCCCGTGGAGCACTCGCCCATACAGCATGACATCCAGACATTTAAATTCCTCCAAACAGTAGAGCCTTCCTTTTTCTCAGTACGCTACTTATGTGAATTTTCGCCAAACTGAACGACACAGCATAATTACCCTACTAAGAGCTGAGCAAGAACCCTGCATTGGCAGAGCTGCATGGAAAGAATATCAAAAATACTATTGCAAATACCATGACTACAATGAGAGTGTCCGGGGAGAACACAATTAACATTCAAGCGTGGTCTCACGCTGCATCTCTATATTACTTCAAGTATGGCTTACTGTGCGCCATTGACCCCGAGTTTAAGCATGCGATCAGAGATCTTAGTCCTGGAGGCTATGAAGGATTATGAGGATCCAGTAAGATCTGCTGGAGGATCTGCTACAAGAGCTGCGCAAAGGCCGTGAACAGCGATTACGGCTGATAAGAGCTTGATAAGAGGGCTCATAATTTACAGGGAGCTTCGCAGGCTCCAGCCAGGCTAAATCATCTCTCTAAGTTATGCCTGCGAGTTATTCTTCGAAGTGAATACTGTTCACGTGGGAATTGTGATCGTCCGATGTTAGGAAGGTAAATTACCTCAATACCTCTATGGCCAGAGAGATATGGGGTTGTTTCCATTGAACTGATAGAATGTGCTAAAAAGTGAGGTACTGAAGATTATGTGCGGTATTGAAGATTTGGGCTATGTTAGCAGTTCTCCGTATTATTGGACACGTGTTTATGTGGGTGAATTAGTGAACACAAAACGCACCTATTCTGTCAACTGAAAAAGGAACGCCATGTAGTGAAGAAATAACATCACCATAAACTGAACGGAGAAAAATACTTTAACAACTGCGTAAGACAAGTTTCCACTTTTGATGAGGCATTTCCCGCGATGCTCTCTAAACATTTTCTCTTGTTTTAGATTGGAAAAGATAAGTCAGTTTAAGCTTCCCTAACCACAACAAAGGTATTTCAGAGAGAGGAAGGACGAAGACACCATTCAATGTAGAGTTGAGGGAATGCACAATCTATGCACAAGATGAGTGTTTACCCAAGATCCTCTTTCGCATAGAAACAGTGAATAAGGAAGTAAGTTTATGAAACGAAAAAGTTGAAGAAAAAAGTAGTAGGGGCTGAAAAATGGGATAGCAGTTAGCTGAGAAAGATGACTCTCTACCAAGCAAAAACTATTTAATTTCAGCAAAAATAATTCTAGCCTTTCAGCTCGTGGCCTCCCATTTTCCCCCTGGAAAAGAATATTCTCATAAATATCTAGTTGGATTTCCCTGAGAGTGTTTCATTAATTTTAACAACGCCCTCTGTCTTCTCTAAAAAATTACAAACAGAGTCATTACGACGACATACTCATTTTTAAACAGGTTTAGACAAAAACTAACGCAATTCGAAACCTCATGCGAAAACTACCGAAAGCTTACGCGAAAGCTTACGCGAAACCCAACATTCATTACATTTGACCTTCATGGCGCAGAACTAACCCAACTCTCCCCTACGCAGTCGTCATGCGGAGCAGCAGAGTAGTGGAAAAGTCAAGAGGAGCATAAATTTGGAGCGAGGCCTCGCAATTCATTCGAACTCATTGTGTGCCAGCGCGCGGAGCTACTCAAGCTTTCGAACGCAAGGCCGCTAGAGTGTCCTTGCAGCTCCTTGCTCCCGAGGACTGCCTCGCAATGACCAGCCAACGAGTTATTGCCTCGAGCACACAAGCTCTCTTGTACGCGAGGTGGCCGCCTATTCACCTGAAAAAGATAAACACTCGGCACAGAATGGGGAAACTCGTCTCGAAAACATGAAAGCTTTGTTAAACCCGGCGTTACAGGTGCAGGGAAGAGTGTTGCCAGAAATGCGAGAGCGCTGCAACGACGTTCTAAGTTCTCGGAAAGAATCTTTTCTAAAGTGTCTTTTCTGTTCTAAAGAATTTTTTCTCATTGCGCAAAATGAAACTTTTCAGAGGGGGAACTAGTGTCAAACATATTCACTGCGAATGAGGGGTTCCGTTTGGCTTTTTTAAAACGAATATTTTATTACATGATTGGCAACAGAGTTATTTAAGCGGCGGTAAGCTTGGGGTTTCGATAATAGTAAACTATTTGCGAACAGACCATGCATAAAACGCAGCGCTTATTCTACATCATTAGTTTATTTACATTCAATAACAGCGAGTTTCGTAAAATTCTCCGAATTTTGAACAGCAAATGCTACACAAAATGTATAGAAATTTACACACAGTCAGTGCTGTGTGAGAGAATTAAATAATTCAAAAGTACTAAATTATCTCCTGCAACACTGAGTGTACACAAATTTCTTTACATTATGTTAGGCGTTTGGTGTCAAAATTAGAGCGACACTATGAAACACATGCTGTTTAAATAAAAAATTGGGAACTGAACTTGATCAAGAATAAAATTAGTAAACGAGGAAAAATTTTATACCTCAGATATTTTCTGGGATTATATAAGACTGCATTGCGTCGTTTATTGTCTAATTCTAGTAATAGATTAAGGTTAAAAAAGATGCAAATGTATTCAAGAGAAAATCAGAATAACCTTGTTCCTGAATTGTTCAGCAATATATCTAAGCATGCTTCTCGCACCTCACATGTCGAACACATTTTCTCTCGCCGAACACACGCCGAGACAGTAAGTACTTTGGTATTCTCATACGACCTGGAGGCAACAATGCGCAGAAATACCGAATTTGAGCAGTTTCTAAAACCCAAATTTGGTAAATTGAAGATAACTGCGAGCGATGAAATTCGGAGCGTAAAACTTTTGAGGTTAAGCTGAACTGCAGAGAGACTTGGACCAGCGCGTAGCGTGCGGTCCCAGAAGGATCCGATTCTTTGGTCCTGAACAGTAGCATTCAGTAGTTTTCGACTAGTCTACATACAAAGGCCTGATGAACTTTTTCACCGGAATAATGAAAATCTGTGATAAGTTGTTACGGCTTGAAGTCTTTTTTCCCAAAATACCATCGGTTTTCACATTTCATCATCTGATTTTTATCCAAGAATGTCTGGTTTCGGCAAAAACCAATTTAGTTTTTTGAGAGTTACACGTTCGCTTCACGATGGTCATCTGCGTTATCGTCGGTCATTATCAGAAAAATCGCGAAAATTCTTCTCACTTAATTTCAGCGACTGTAGCAGGTGATGAAGTGCGAGCAAGGGTGATCGGGCTGGCCAAAATGCTTCACAGGAAAGCGTAAAAAGCCTATTTTGTTACTCAAGAATGGGTTTGTGTTTCAGCAGGGAAATACAGAAAAGTGTAGCAGGAAGCTCAAAGAGTAGTTGATCTGTTCTGTTCGCCTCGTCATACCTGAACTTTTTACTCTCCTAAGAGAGGATTCCATCATTGTTTTGACATGGGGACGGAAAGGATTCGTAGATAACTGACGCGTTTATACACTGAGCCGCCAAAAAATCGTTTGACTGAAAAATTCATCAGTAAGCGGTTGGACCACCTGCAGCTCAAATTACAGCTTCCACCCTCCCTGACATTGATTCTATGAAATTCTTGTTCCTCTGCTGTTTTATTTTTTTGCGTAGTTGGAGTAACCTTTTCCCTGAAGCAATCAGTGTTGAAGAATGTGGCGATGAGTCATGCAGGTTCCTCTCAACCTCATCCCATAAATTATCACAGAGGTTCAAATCTGGAGACTGAGGTGGCCAGTCCATGTACTTGAATGTTCCTTCATTCGCAGTAAACCATTCTGGAACTTTTCTAACCCTGTGAATGCGATCATTGTCGTCATGAAAAATCCCATGCTGATCTACAGAATAAAACTCAGTGGGTAGATGAACGGGATCAGAAAGCACGTTCAAATAATCTAGGGAATTTAGTTTTTATTGCGAAGAGTGGCAGATCCAAGTCCATTCCAGCAAAAAAAAAAGCCCCACTGAATTACTCTGCGTCCAGAAGCCACAAAGTTGGGACGAGGCAAAATGAATCCATAGCTTCATGCTGATGTCGCCTTACTTTAACGCCCATCATTCTAAAAGTGAGATCATCTCGGTTCATCGGACCAGATTACGAGCTTCCAATGCTCAACAGTTCCATCTCAGTGTTCTCTAGTAAATAATGAATAGTTTATCTGATTTCCTGCTGAAACGATTACATTTCTGAAGGATTTGCATTTACTTAAATTAATTTTCTTTTACTGTGGAAGCATCGTTCTCTAAAAAAATTGTTATTGGAGCTTTGCAAACTCGGTAGTTATAATTTCCGTTGATGAACGTCGATTTTTCTTCACTGGTCGTTCTCTTCAAATAGCATGTGTCTGTCATCCAGAATGTTAGGCCTCTCATAATTTCTCCGAGATGAACCGGGCTAGTCATCTTATTTTTAGCGAGCTATTGTTTATTGCATCGTTTTAATATAATACTGTACAGATATCACGAGTCGACTTTCCCCTTTGATGAAACTTGATACGTCCGTCAAATGCTGATAGATTCTAATCAGGAGTCTTCATTTTCCCATTGTACTCGTAATTTCTTTTCAAACATCTCAACTCTACGCAATATTTCCAGTTCTTCACGCGTTAAGATAAAAAGGGAATCACTAGACATTTTCAACTATCTACATCTTCAGGCTGAAGAAAAAATTAAGTAGATCAACAAAGTATGATCTACTTTATTTTTTCAGCCTGAAGAAGATGATGATAGTTTCCTCGAACCGATCCATTTTACAGATTGACAGAGGTATAGAATTTTAACGATTGACATGGTGCAGTAAAAAATGTTGAGTGATTTCCTTTTTAATTTTAAAACGTGAAGAACTGGAAAAATTTTCCGTTGTAAATGATTGCTTAGAATTCTATGTTCACTTAAAACAAGTCTCCACTACTTGAAAAACACTTCTAGAACATCGTCATATAGTTTCGCAAAACTGTGAACTCAGAAATAAAAAAATGCAAAATATGTAGAGTGCGTAAAAATGGAAGACATGCCTTTTTTTGGCCACTTAGAGTACACTTCATGTTAAAAAAAATTATGCTGGGAAAAACGGCCACAGCAGGCCAGCATTGAAGAACTTAATTTAAAGCAGGTCTCAAATTTCTTTTCGGTTTACAGTTGTAGCGCGCAAAGCTGGCGCTACATTGAAGCACGTTCACCACGAACGTGTGATGTCTTTGTTACAATGAGTTTGTGCGCTCGTTAGTGCGTTGCCATGTGGTTGATCTTTACAGCTGATGCGTAAAGCGTTATCGGAAAACACTGTGTCTGAAAAATTAGAGGTCAAGAAAGTGGAAAAGAGCTCGGTAGGACTACGGAAGAATAAAGTTTGGATCCGCGATGATGAATGATATTAAATTTCCCTACACAACTTAAACAACGAGCAATCNCACTCGGCTTCGATGGACCACATTTGGCACTGGGAATTTCTCTTGAGTTTAGGTGCAAAAAATTTTTTTGAGGTTTGGTAAATGTAAAATAAATATGAGCTATAGTACTTGGACCAAGAGTTAACGACAGTGAGTGTTAGATAAGCCGCCTGTCACTGGAAGGGAAAATTTAAAATAAAATCTTCAGTGCTTGTTCACAGCTGGTGTGCAAATTTTTTAGTACTCAAACGGGCCCAAATGAGAAAGCGATTCAATTTACTCTCACGACAAATACCATAAACAATAGATTAAGGTTAGATTGATTTTTTCTTATCTGCTACGGCTATTCTGTCCTGTGCTATGATTTTGTCTGTCCTGTTAGGTTACTTCAGCTGTACGTAGACACGAGTTCGGAACTTCTATCTTTTGAGCTCGCTTTGCTTCTTGGTCTTCAAGTCTTCTTCTCCATTTATTTTTTATCTTTTCGTCCTCTTCTTTCCTGGATTACAGTTGCTCTGCGCAGGGTATTGGCGTGGGAACACATCTCGGGTATAACCTCCACGATTACAACATCCCTTCAAAATGGCAAATTCTCTCCACTCTTTTGAGGTCGCCTTTCTTGTGGCTAGGGAGTCTTGAGTTCCCTAAAATAATAATAATACAATAAAAGGGGGTGCATAAAATAATACGCAGTGTTAAGTTATCCGGGACCTTCAGCAACGTGACACAGTTTAACACTTTTAGTAAGTATACGATCTATTATCTCCTGAAGTTCCACGATAGCCGTCAAGAGCAAGGCGTAGAATCAAACAGCATTCAATTCCCCATCCTTGATTACTTGGGAAACTAGAGCTGAAGGTGGAGCTTAAAGGCTACGTAACTTTCGGTCATTAGGGACCACATCGTATGAGCAAAATTACTCGTTAGACAGCCGGGATGCTTATTTTCCAAGACGCCACTTCAGGCCAAACTTCCTCGCTAGAACGCTATTTATCTTGACAGAAAAATCCTCCGAATTAAAGTCAACTTTTCTTCTCCGTTCTTTAGGATTAAAAGAAATCGCATTATAACTTTCCGCGAACCGCAAAAACTTCATCTTTCCTAACAGACGGTGAAGTGTCAAGAAATCTTGCGCTAGTCCCCGGGAGTTTTCTGCCTGTTATCGATGATTAGGCTGCAGGTGCGCGTTTGTACGAACCTGGCTAATGCCTTCTGTGTCTCCACGTCAGCTCAACGAAATCGTGACGTCACACTGGTGTTACGCCTTTTGTGGTGAATCTAAGGGGCAAAGTTAACACGTTGATTGTGATGGGTTAAACTGAAGTTCAGTATGCATCTCAGATTTAAATTCAAAAATTGTTACAAATGCTACAAATGCCAAACATTAACTGGGTTTATTAAATAACATTAATTTTTTAAATGTGTTAAAAAAATTTCAAACGGCCCATCGATGGGTCGTATCGCAGTCAACATGCTAAGTTAGCTCCCTTCTATCGCTAATTTTCCGTAAAATATAGCTAACCAAGCGTTGGGAAATCTTTGATGGCATGCACAGATACTTTTTTGAAACAAGTTTACAAAAAATTCCGTTTCCTTTAATTATTTCTGATGCGACATATAGATAATAGAAGTGCAGTCGAGCTTGTTTAGATCCGACATATGACTGCTCCATCAGAAAGAAGAATCTATTAAACAAAGGAAAATTGTACTCGCGTATTTCATGACAATATCAGTAGGGCTTGGGTTTTTATTTTGTCACAGGAGCAAAAGAATTAACATTACATAAAACTACTTTACACCCTACAATTTCCCACTTCAAATTGATCTTACTTTATACGAGATGGCCGGAAATCAACAGTAACAGTGAAAGTCTGGCACAGTCGATCAAACTGAAATGTGCTCAAAGCTCCTAAACGCTGCACAGCTCGCCCTCCATGATGACTCATCTCAGCTGGTCGTCAGCAAAACCGAAAACGTGCATTCTAAGAGCCCAAGAATTATTTGTTAGAAATCTGTATAAATTCACTATCCATGATCCTAATTATTTATCTCTCACAATTTCGCTGAAATCCTCATGGAAAGTATCCGGAGAAACTTAATAACCGCTTCTGTGTTGTGTTCAAAACAGACATCTCCGGACGACTAGTGTGACGTCACTGATGTGTCGTGACGTCAAGAAGTAGGCCGAAATAAAGAAGGCATTTTTCTGACCCATCGTAAGCGTTCCCCGTCCAATCTCCTTCGCAGAAATGTGCTTCCGTCATGAAATCTTTATGCTCTCGCTCTCCCCTTCGAGGGATACAACTATTGTATCTACGGGAATCAGCGCTTCCGGGGGTATATATGAGGCCTCGAGCTCAAGGTTAGATAGGCCTTCCTTTTATTGAAATTGAATATTTTTTTTTCGTTACGGGCTTTTTTCGGTTCACTGTTGTCCTTCTGTCAGCACATACTACTTTCTTCTTCAACTTGTACTTCGCTTCGTGAACTTCATTTTTAACACACCATTTCTATGCACCTTGTGCATAAATTCTGCGTTCCCTTAACTCCGTACTAAATGGTGCCTTCCCCCTTCCTCTCTTTGGAACGCCTTTGTTGCAGTTAGGGAGGCTTAAACTAACACCTAATCTAATCTGCTCTTGCACTGGTGCCAACCGCTGTGAGACGTGACCTGGAGCTAATAATATTCTTCAACGTAGACTCACGCACTGAAAGCATTCAAATACCATCTTTGAGTTAAATACTGTACATCATCTTATGTTCGGGAACCTCTACGTATCCGGATAGAAATTAGTCCCAGCTTGTCAAATAATAATGATTATTTCAAGTTATGAATAACTAAAGCCAAATTGGACAATTTTTACTGCAAGTAGTCATAGTTTTACTATGTCATATAACGCAAAGATCGATTTTACTCATAACATGCAGCAACTGTTCGCAGAGATAGGTTGTAGCGCCTGGAAGTTTCACTAACCTTGTATTTCCTGTATCTTCGTGCGAGTTATCATCAGAACTCTGATTTTGTGACTTATCTTCCCAAAATTTTGTCTTCTAATATACTTTCGAGTCTGTGAGGTATCATTTTTCCCATAACTGTGCATGAGTTACTCTTACTGTCGAAACTTTTGTTTCGGTTATAGAGTCATTATAATGAATCGTGAACGCGGAAAAAAATTATGCTCTAAACAGAATGTGGCGACGCTCTTCAGAAGCTAAACTTGTTCAGTTGCATATATTAGAATCGTATTTACCCGTGTTTAAAAGTTTTTGTCTCTGATGAAAAAATAGTGTTTATTTTACAATTGTTGACTTGTCTATTCTTCCCTTCGAGAGATTCAGAGGAGTTAGCATTTATTCTTTCCCTCCACAGAGAAATTATCTTCCATGGAAAAATTCCTAAATTGGATTAATGTTGGAAAAATTTTACTTGAATTGAGAAAAAACCTGAAAATCGTCATCGGAGTCAAAAGCNTCAATGAAAATTGAATATAATTGCCCTTTCCATTTTATCCCCTGACTGCGTGTAACTATTTATTTAATTTCATCAATTGGGTTTCCATTTATAGTACTATTAAACAGAGAGCCAATATTAAACGAGTATTCCTTCCATAAACTCACTGTAGAAAACTTTATTGCAAAATTGAATATTAGTACATTAGAGTAACCTTACGAGAACTATATCGATCAAAAAATTTATGATAATATTCAAAAGATCATTCAATTGATTACTGAACACTGAGATGTTTAAACTCACATTTCGCTAACTTTTGATCTAATTTATTAGAAAATATAATTATGTGATTTGATTGGATTCAATGGAACCTAATGAAAATTTGACGATGAATGAATTGAAAATAAATAGAAAATACAAATTTTGAAAATAATGACTGATGGTAAGAAATGTTTGACATGAACAAGAAATATCACACTAAAGTTCAAGAAAATTAACCACCCCGGTCATCACAGAAAAAAAAACATTTCTATTTTAACAACAAGAAGGAAGCCTACTAAATCCCAGCTCGGGATCTCACATTTTCGCCTGGGAGTGCTAATTCCCATAGATACAATAGTTGTATTCCCCTGGAAGGTGGGGTAATCATTTCAAGATGAAAAAGAGTAAGTCGCCATCTGTGAAATATCAACATCGGTTGCTATACTATCGATAAAATACTGAACTCACACGAAACAATTCTGTAAACCTAAAGCATACAAGTGACATCACAAACAGGTGCTTCAAAAAGCGTAACTCAAATCGGTCCAATACAACGCCGGTTGGTATCGATAAAATACTGAACTCACGCGATACAATTCTGCATACCTAAAGGATACGAGCACAAGTGGCATCACAAACAGGTGCATCAAAAGGCGTTACTCAAATCGGTCCGATGCAGTGGGCAAGAGACAAAGACCTGGGCATGGCTGAAGCGCCGACTTCCCTAACATTAAGCAAGAATTTCCAAGACAACAATTCAATGTGGAAGTTGGCTGACGAGAGCGGCTTGAGGCGCGCAGTTTCATTTCTAATGCAGTTGCGAGCCGATAAAGCGTCCAAAGACGCGCGCAGAAACTCGAGATCAGGCTTTGTCTACACAAAGTTTGGTGTTCGAAGTTGGCAGGTAGCAGAAAGTTGAGGGCGAGAGTGGGTCTGAGTTCGTCGCAAGTGCAGTCCGCCTCAAACTGCGAAAGCAGTAAGCCTTGGATGGTTCTTGCTTCCTGCAAGAATTTCCATGCCATTTTCATCCATAGAAACGAAATTTCATGCGCGTGTTCGATCTTATGGATATCTTTGGTTAGATCTATCACCTTTGTTGCGCTTTCAATTCTTCAGGTTAAAAAGTTCGATTTAGATAAAGTGGAGAATCAATCTAGGCGAGTCAGCGAGCGGTTACACTGACGCATTGCAGTTAAATTTTGCACAATGGGTTGAAATGAAATGTGGGACGTTTAATTTCCAGGGCGATTTAACCTTTTTTCACCATATATGAGTCATTCAGACGTGACAAACCGTGTCTTTTTGTGAAATATGAACATTTTCATTGAACTCTACGTGATTTTGACGTTTATGAATAATAGGTCAAATCGATACGTTTGAGACAGGAAAATAAAATTAAGGTTCAAAGTCCAAAAAAATATGCATTCACTCGATTACCGCGAAATGTACACCACAAGCGTGATTTGCATAAGAATTAGGACATTAAGCAATCTCACAGGAAAACTGCGACAATTTATGCTTTCACACAGACAAGTTAGTAGCAAAAACGATTTATTTCAATGAGGATTTACAGGATAAACAAGTGTTTATCATTGAGCATCGGCAGAAAGTTGCAACCTTTGTATAAAAACCGTGAAAACAGCAACGCCTATAGGAAGAAGCGCGAGGGCATCATGGGATGAGAGCTGCACCGTTGTGAAGGAAGGCGTTCGTTGGGGTAGCTGAGGGGGGTGAGGCATGGTGATGTCTCCTCACGATTACTGAGTACAGAACTTGTAGGCATTATAGAAGCTCGTAATATGAGAGTAAAAAAAAGCCATTCCAAATCATGGAAGCATGGCAACCCCATCTTGAATCTATTTCAAGCGTCAGGAACTTGGTCAAAACATTTATTTCATTTATTTTGATCATTTTCATTTATTTTGATAAATCGAAATTCATTTTTAATTTATTTATATAGTTTAGTTCCTGAGATGCAAAAAGTTTAAAATAAAATTGAAAATCCTCGTGTGCTGTTCAAAAATTTGAAATCAAACGTTATTTCAGATTTGACCGTTTTTTAATGAAAATTTGCATTTTATGCTTTTGTTGTGTAGCCAAACTCCATAATTAATTTCCTATTTTTTAAATGACATGATAAATGTATAACAGGAGAGAAATAGTGAAATGATACAAAAAAAATTATTTCTCACGGATGGCCAGAGTAATCTGGGCGTCTGAACCAAAAGATGCCACACAAAGGATTTGAAGAGGGGCCAGTTTATCTCTTCAACCCAAACTCCACATGATGGTAGACATCAACAGCGCATGCATCTTGGACAAGAGCGAAGATCACGCAACAGTTTCGAAATACGTGATTCAGGGCATCATGAGAAATGTGAGCTAGACTGGCAACAGCAAAAATTCCTTGAAGAAAAGTATTCTTATCGTGAAATTCAGGTTTTTGCTACAAAACGAGTTTACAGAGATAGCTCAAGTGCAACTAGTGTTAGGTCATTTATAAAGTCACCAAGACAAAAAGAAAAAATGTTAGTTCGAGGGCTCCACCACAAAACCTGCGGACAATTCTAATGCTTAATCACTGAGTTGCATTGCTTAGGATTGAGTAGCGTTCCATCAAACAGTGTTTTTTTATTCAAGGTTCAGGAGCGTTGCACAATAATTCTACTGCTTGCTTATGTACCTATTGTTCTTCCTTATTATTCTGCGTTTACGCTCATTCGATAGTTTATCTTATTGGGGTAGCATTCGGAATATATATTTTGGTTACGTTCGCGCCGTCCATAATACCACCCTGCAAAAATCACGCGCCTACTTTACGTAAAATAATTGAATCTTAAAGGTTGTCATTATTGTCCTCATGTAGATCAAACTCACGTAGCTTCTGATATTCACTCCATCTCTTATTTCACTCCTGTAAATTTTCTGTCTTTAATTTTTGTAATTTCTTCGTTCTTTCTGTCGAGGGTTCCGATCCCCTCTTTGACACCTGACTCACCTCACACCCGCATTGAGGGTCGCACAGAGGGTGCCGTGACGTGATCATTACAACTAAAATTTGCTCCACTGAGCATCTAATGGAAGAACATTTAACTTCTCGTAACACCTCCTCAGATGATACTCACGGTAACAGACTAGGTAACCTCACACCTGCCAAAGCATCGCTTCTTATCTTTGGCTAGCAATGGGCGTGACTGCCTACCACTGCAACTGATTCTTTAAAACTTTGATCGTTAAAAATTGATGAGTTATTCGGGAGTCTAAAAGAACATTCGCCTTTAGTCTACTTACCACCGCATAAGACTTACGGCTACTAAATCTGACTTTGCAGCCCACATGCCGACAGCAAATACTTCATTAAATTAATTACAAATGCCTGAGTATAATTGCCTCTACTGACGCTTGACTACCATTTCTGAATTTTAGAAATATCTCATTATAGCTAAGTTCTAATAATTACCACTTCACCCATTCATGAACATCACTATAAGCATTTTCATGACAATCACTACACAAACTTACCTCGACAAATACCTCAATTAAAATCTCCTGCCTGAGGCTGCTGAATTACAAATTATGCCAAAGTACCAGCGACCTATACAAGATAAACTCTTCATCCGCAACTGCGTATAATACGCTGTTGCTACTGCGACATGCAAAGCATGGATTGAAAAACTAATTTCCAATCATGATTAGATTTTGAATGTTTAAATATTCAACCCATGCGACATCGCTTTTCGACTTGAGTTAGCTATGTCATCGCTTGATTAGAAAACGCAGTGTTTTAGTTCCTAAGAAATTTTCGCACAAACAGAAGTTAGCCGCTATACAACATCGAAGAACGTAGTTCAATGAAGAAACATTGACCAGTATATAACCATCAACACGGAGGTGGAGGCCCAGGTTTTGCTGCACACGGAATCGTTTCTCAGTTTAAAGTGTATGTGGAGGGCAGTAAAGAACCCTAAGTAAAATTATCTTACTCTCCTATAATTAGCCTTGTGAGACTGAGGATGAAACATTAATAACAGAGGCTTCCTTGCGGTTTAATTTACTTCAACTACGCTCACTATGAAAAAAATAAAAGTACCATTTCACAACTGTTATTATCGGCAGGATTTTTTAACAAAAAGTGAATAGCTGATACTCCAAATACTCTTACTAATTTGCATGGACTTCAGTCTGGAGGAGATCAAACATGAAAATTCAACTGTATTTGCTCCAGCTTGTCTGCTGATGCAGAAGGTTTCAACTTCGAGGAGAAAAGCCAAACTAAATAGAGTTGCGTCAACTCAAGGGAACGAGAAGAGCAGAATTCGATCACGCATGTTACACTTCAGCCTCTTCTGACCAGACGCCGACGCACAGTGGGAACTTTACTGCAGTCCTCACACACCGGGGCGAAATATGAGCCGCTCACCATTGCTTGCTCCCTTGTTTTCGCTGCCGCCGCGGGAGAGAAGAGCCGCGCGTGCGGCCGCATATCCTCGCGAGTTTCGAGCAAACGCAAAAATTGCGATTTGAGGCCAGGTTTTTCACCATTTTTGGTCGTCACGCAAATGGCATCAGCCCAAAAGAGCCTTCTGCAAGCAAGAAGATGGACGCCGCTCAAAGTGAAATAAAAATCCTGCAAGATGATGGGGGGAAAGAATGAAAGCAGGGCTTCTGGAGCTTGAAGAAATAATTGGGAATGCTTGTGTCGGAGTCACGAGGGAGTTCTGGCACACAAAGGCTTGAAAATAGCACGTGTGCCTATGATAAGCCCTGGAACATAATTTTTACAACGCTGTGTGCGTCGCATAAAATAAGTTCTCAAGCATGATGGGATGTTAAAATTTTAAATTGAAACTCGTTTGCTCTAACAGTTTTTTCTAGTTTGCACAAATTAAGTGAATCAAACTTTTCCCTGCTTAAGAGTGCTGTCACCGGCTAATCAGGTTCAAAAATTTTCTCTGAATGAAGAAAATAAAGCATAATCAAGAAGACCATTTCCTAAAGCGCGTCATAAGTTCAAAATTTCGTTTGAGCTCCAAACAAATTTTGAAACAAACATCAAAGTTTCAGTTCCCTAAAGCGAAAAACGTACTAACTCTCATTAGGTAATGTAAAAAACAGCTTTTGCAACGCAGAAAATTTTTTCAAAACTATAAATTGAAGTGATGCAAATTAAACACTAGAGCTTTTGACTCGCTCTTGCAAACTGCCGCAGTTCATTGCTCGTGCTCCAGCAATCTGGCAGAAATGAACGCTCTGCGTCAGATGAATAGAGCATTCTAAGCAGCCCACTTCTCATTGATTAGTGCGCCTCTCGAACTTTTCTTGACAGTCAATTTTCTTTCCACTGCGATACAAGTTCGGT
>JACJUY010000830.1:88415-115742 GCA_014220935.1 Platorchestia sp. MABIK | reverse complement strand
TAAAAAATTTGCACACCAGCTGTGAACAAGCACTGAAGATTTTATTTTAAATTTTCCCTTCCTGTGAAAGGCGGCTTATCTAACACTCACTGTCGTTAACTCTTGGTCCAAGCACTATAGCTCATATTTATTTTACATTTACCAAACCTCAAAAAAATTTTTTGCACCTAAACTCAAGAGAAATTCCCAGTGCCAAATCTGGTCCATCGAAGCCGAGTGAAAGGTATTTTGATCCACACACCTTTTTCCATCATTTCAGAACCGGACACGCAATATAAATTCCGGATTTTCCGATCGTGCACCTGTTCATGTTTTGAGATTCAGTTTAAACGGATTAAAAATTAAGAAGAAGCGAGCAAAATTTCACTGAAATAACTGCCAGGCGCAATACTTTCTCTTCCACTCCAAATAGATTCCATGGACAATTCCTAAATCCCCATTCACATGCAGAGGACAAAGACGTTCCTAACGTAGAACGAAGTTTGAAACAAGTGCAGTAACTCACAATCAGCTAGACCGGCTCGGCGTCTAAGAAAATACAACGACACAAAGTGAAAATAGCTCAGAGTTATGCCAGCTTCTAAAGGACTCTATAGAGTCCTCTCTAAGCCTCATAAACACTGGAGAAGAAGCTCCGTCGTATAAACCAACACCTTTTGAAACACGGAGAAGGGAAAAAGATGAGCACGAATCTATGAGCGACGCTTTCTGAAATATGAATGAAGAGAGGGAAAACTCACAATTTTCTTCGTTGGTTAGCTAAACTCGTCCATGAATTAAAGTTGCCTGTCGCGATAAAGCTCAGCGTTAAGCCTCATCGGCAAATTGAGGGCCATTTAGTTTACAAAAGTTGAGACTTTTTCGTCTTGAGTGTTTGACAAACGAAAACTTTCAAAAGAAAGTCCGCCACGAGAGATCGTAGGAGGCAACCCAGCCACACGACCCAGTTGTGTGCTGAGGTTACGAGCTCATTCGATTCTTATTAAAAGATTTGTTGGCAGAGATGTTCTTCACATGCAAAAAGTCATCAACGTACGTTTCTGGCCAGACACTGGATTTACTTACAGTTGCTTTCTGGAAGCGGTACAGCTAGTAACATGTGTCAAATAGGAGAACTTCACTGCCACCTGTACTGCCACGACGACGATTAGATTATGTTAGTTTAAGCCTCCCTAACCGCTACAAAAATGAGCGTATCGGAGAGAGGGAGGAGGAGGGCACCATTTAGCACGGAGATAAGGGAATGCGAAATCTATGCAGAAGGGGGCATAGAAACAGTAAGTTGAGAAAGAATTTCATGAAACAAGATAAAAGTTAAAGAAGAAAGTAGTAGGGGCTGAAAAATAGGACAGCAGTGAGCCGAAAAAAGGTGGTCCTTAATGCAACAAGAAACATTTTATTTTAACAAAATGAAGGCCTACTTAACTCTCAGCTCGGGCCCTCACACATTTTCTTCCTGGGAGTGCTAATTTTTATAGATACAATAGTTGAATCCCTCTGAGGGGAACGTAAGTTACTCAAAAAGAAAGCTACAGCACTACAGGAGATCCTCACCAGCACTGCGGGAGCGAATCGTGATTCAAATGAGAAAGATTGAGATATTTTTTGATGCCAGTGCCGACGCACTGGCTAGGAATTTGTCACAAAATCTGAAAATCTGTTGAACGTAGAGAAGCAGGAAAGCCATGTAAACGTTTTGCTTAAAAAACAAGAGGAGATGCAAAATAAAAACAGACGTTTCTTGCATTGCATATCAGCAGCTTTGAAAGGTACGTCATCTGAAAAAGCGCAATACAAATATCGTTGTAACAACATGAACATTTCAGTCCCTGAAACACAACCAAAACGTAGTTAGCAAAAAACAAAACAACAAAAATAGAACTTCCATAAGTTTAAATAATCGGTTAGTATTTTTGGTAGTATTTTTCAGTTTCCTGTTTGGTTCTGCGTGTTTTGTTTTAGGTTCTTCGCAAATTCAACATGTTAATTTAGAGATCAAACTTAACGTGGTAATTTAGAGTTCAAAGTTAACGTGTTAGTTTAAAGTTCAAATTTAACGCGTTAATTTAGAGTTCAAATTTAACGTGGTAATTTAGAGTTCAAATTTTCACGCTCTTAGAACATCGCTTTATTTGTGTTTTTTCATGCAACATTGCACTCATAGCTAATGATGTGCAAATGCATGGAACATTCGTTTTTCCACGATTCCTATCGGACTTTTTAGGAGAATAAATGCGTTATAGGTTTTCCTGATTTTTCCTTTTGAATGAATACCAGAAAGATTTCAATTGACATTTTAAAAACTTGAAAATACATGCGTGTCCTGCAATGGTAAGGGTTTTGAAGATTGGGTTTTGTACAAGACTTGGTTTTTAGGAAAACGATGAGAGATTTTCATGTGGCATCAGTCTTAATTTACACAGAAGCGCTGACTGTTTGAGCATATATATTAGAGGAATACGTTGAAGATTAGATTAGTGAAGATTAGATTAGATTATGGGTTGGTTTAAGCCTCCTTAACCGCTACAAGTAAGAGCGTATCGAAGAGAGGAAGGAGGAAGGCACCATTTAGTATGGATATTAAGGAATGTGAAATCTATGCAGAAGGGGGCATGGAAACACTAAGTTGGGAAAGAAGTTCATGAAACAAGATAAAAGTCGAAGAAGAAAGTAGTAGGTGCTGAAATACAGGACAGCAGTGAACCGAAAAAAGGTGGTCGTTGACACAACAAGAAACATTTTATTTTAACAAAAAGAAGGCCTACCTAACTCTCAGCTCGTGCCTTCACACATTTTCCCCCCGGGAGTGCTAATTCCCTAGATACAATAATTGTATCCTCCTGAGGGTGAAGTAATACGTTGGAAAGACATTAAAAATATTTATTTTCAAAGAACGAGTGAGACGAAGTGCTACAAATCGCAACACACCAAGTCGGGTACGTTCAAGTGTGAACGGTGGGCTCTGCATTGCTACGAACGATCGATATAAGAGTGGGCGATATATTTTTGCCAAGTACATCGGGATGGGTTTGGTCTACAGCAGTGTTATTCACTCATTTTTGCAAGAGAGCCCCTTGGTTAAACGCATTGATTGAGAGAGCCGCAGCTACTGCAAGTTAGCGAATATTATGTAAGTTATATTTATAAATTAATTAATTCAGATATTTTTCCAGACCAGTGAATTAAGCCGCGCAATGAATACTGCTGGTCTACAGTATGTTTATACATGCATCATTTATAAGTACAACATTTGGCACCTATAATTGGCAAGCCTCAGAATTTTAGTATTTTCTCATTGACATAATATTGAGTTCATTATCAACATCATTTACGTAAGCGAATACGTGTGCAGAAGTGAGAAGTGTCCATAAGAATGTCAAAATTCCCGTCATATTGAGTAGACTTTCATCAGGACCCGCAATATTAAACAAGACATGCGTCACAAAGAACGGAGCACTGAATTTTCATGCAGTGGCATCAATTTTCAACATATTTGAATTCTTTGAACGGCGAACTTCGAACATGGTAGTCAGAATTCAATCGGTGGCAGCCTGAGGAATGCAAGGCCTCTTTTTCATGCTGAAGTTGGTGAAGCGCTTTATTGGTGAAGCTCACAAGAATTCTGAACAAGCCTGCCCAACTGATAGATGTTCTCGTGAGTTCATTCTTTTGAAGAAGTTTAAGAAGAAGAACTTTAGTTCGATTCTTCGGAGGTGATCAGAAAACAATGCAGGCGCTCTAAAGACCGAGCGGAGCAAGGCTTTCTCTCGCAGTAAGGAAATTCTTCGGTGCAAGACCAGACCAGTTTTAAAACTACGGTTTGCCAGCCTGAGCTCTGGCCAGCCTTGCTTAAAGCATTAGAAGTCGTCGGAAAGTTTGTATTTCGTGGAAATAGGCTTGGGGAACTTAGATGTTGAAGCCCGGAGGATGGTGTAGAAGTTGATAATTCTGAAGAAAAGTTGTGTTAGCTTCCGATTCCGTGGTTAGCAGGCAATGTATTAATGTTGCGGCATTAGGTGATCTGCTCACAATATTTGCAGGTGGACCACGAAAATTGCATCAGCAGCAGTAGGGAATGTACATGGTGCACATGCATCGAATGTTGAGATTAGATGTTAGTTTGAGCCTCCATAACCACAACAAAGGCGTTCCATAGAGAAGAAGGAGGAAGGCACCATTAAGTATGGACTTGTGGGAATGTAGAATCTATGAACAAGGTGAATAGAAACGGTGACTTGAGAAAGAAGTTTATGAAACGAAAAAAATTGAAGAAGAAAGTAGTAGGGGCTGAAAAACAGGACAGCAGTGAAAAATGCCGAATGTTCCCTTTAGGGCACTACGTTTTATTTCAGGGTGTCATGTTGGGAAAAATAGATGTTTTAAAACCTAGAAAAGTAATAGTAATTTCGTTTCAAGAAGAACCAGGCTTGTACCCATCTGACTTGCATCATTCTCAAAAACGTTCACTCAATATTATACAAAAATTATTTATACACAATTAAGCCAAAAGTGGTTCGTTCAGAATAATACCTAAAGCGTTCACACAAAATTATACCAAAAATATTCACTTATTTGCATATTATACTGAAAATATTCGCTCAGAGTTAGATGAAAATATTCACTCAGAATTAAACTGAAAATGTGGTCGCAAAAGATTACTGGGAACATTCGGTCAAAATTATATTAAAAATGTTCACTCACAATTATTCAAGAAAGATTCACACAGAATTATACCAAAATGGTTTAGTCAAAATTGTGCCTAAATGTTCAATTAGAATTATTCCAAAAAGGCTCACTTAGAATCATGCTAAAAAGGTTCTCTTAGAACTCTACCAAAATTGCATTCAGAATCATTTCAAAATGCACGTACTCACTTTATACATTACATGTTTTGAAACAGAGTCGGAAGCTTTTTCTTCTTATTTGAAAGTGAAGTTGCAAAATTATCACTCTTGTTGCATCAACCAATTTAATGAGTTTCTTGGGATGGGTTAAACTGAATTTCAATATTCAATTTAAATTTAAAGTCAATTGTAGCAGGCAATTTTGAAAATTGCAAACATTAACTGAATCGTACCTTAACTTAGCTTGTATTAAGTATTATAAAAATTGAGTTAGTGACTGCAGGTTGGTCAGCAGCATTATATAAATCCCCTCAGTGACCACTGGTGGGTCCCTACGCAAGAAACGTAAGATAAACAGACACTTGAAATATTCTCAGCAATGCGGAGTTCACAAGCAAGTCTCGTTGTTCTGCTTTATGTTGAACGAAAGATATTTCAATTTTTCAATGACACTCGGAACTCGTAGCTTGTTTGAACATATTTCGATAACCCAAAAACGCTTGAGAAGAAAAATTTTTCCCATCTGTAGCGAGGCACGAGATTATCATGCAGACTTGCTTTGCTAAGCCATAAAACACGGTCTAAAACAGAATAAATACGACAGACAAATATGCGCGTCGTCAGTCAACACAGCAGGAGGGCGTCGCTGCGCTGCGCTGAGGGTAGAGCACTGGAGCGACGTGCAAAAGCGGTTACACGGTAGAGGAAACAAGGTTAGAGCCATTTATGTTGGGGAAAATATACATCTTCTTGTTCGGCCAGCCAATAAAACGCCTTTATTTCAAACAAACTGGATGACGTCACCATTGCGACATGTCGTTAGGCCAGTAGCGGTGCTGGATTTAGGGTAAGCAGTGTTGTTAGATGCAATTTGTGCGCTGCTATTGGTTCGTTGCCATGACGTCAGCCTTACCACACGATCGACGATAAAAAAGACTGGTTTGATCCTACCTTGTTTCTTCTACCGTGACCACCTACCATGCGCCCCAGGCAGATACGAATTGAAAATTTCAGTTTTTGTGTGTCATTTCTTTCGAAATTCCAAGTCTCAACCCAGTTTTCAATGCCCGTAAATATTCTTTTCAATTTTTCGTCCCTCTTGGTTTTTGGTGAAAATTCGATACCGCTGCGACGAGAGCTGAACTATTAATAGAAAGCCTTTTTCAGAAAACAAATTAACGAGACTTTTGCTTTGGACCTCGGGCATAAATTTCTACAAATGCCACCAATTTCATGATTTCAAAACGAAACCCGATTCCCTGATGAGACTATAAATTTACCAATCAAACTTTTTGGCTCGACCAAAAACTAAAATGCATTCGCTTCCGCAGATTGGGCCAATTACTGAGAGTTGCCCGAGCGTTCATGCACCTGAGCAGAAAAGAGTGCTTTCTTTGCGGCTGCGCAAGTTTACAGGCCTCGGGGCAATCCGTTTATGCTTTTTATTTTCCATATTTTCTGCACAGTTGACTGAAAGCTGCAAAGGAAAAACAGAAAATTTCTCCAACTTTTTCAGCAGAATTAAAAACAACTGAATAGAATAATGTCAGGATGGGCTCTGCTGTTCCAATTAACAAAGGCACAACGCACGCTGTTCTGAAATATGCGTCAATAAATCGTGAGGTGAAAAAATAAAATTCCTGCAAGTGTCCTAGTCGCTGGCGGAATATATTTGCTTTAGTTTTATTGAGTCACGTGACGTAATATAGAATTATTATTCTAAAGGAACAACTCGACTTTGAATAATTCTTAGCACTTTTTAGTACTTGTTTTCACTAATATTGTTAAGTTAAAAGGTGAACCAGCTTTCCTAAGCATATGGTATAACATGTGCACAGTAGCAACAGCAAAACCACTGAGGAGCTTCCTCTTCTGAATAAATCCAGCTTAGTAAACGGTCGCCTGCTGCTTAGAGGGCAGAGCGTCAGTAGAGCACTTCATTAGGAAATCATTGTTGCTAGAGGGACTCCTACGGCTTCTGCGATCACAAACAAGATCGCAATCAAACACGAGGTCATGAGACCATGAAAATGTAAGAGGTAGTAATAAATCGAGTATATGAATTTCTAACTCATGTAAAAACGCAAATTAATGAATTTCTAATTCTTTTTGAGAGTAACCATGCGTTAGCCAGTGAGATGCTACATCACTCAAGTTTTATTTCCTACAGTGTTTAGGTTTTGGTAATTTTTCATAATTGTCATCGTTCATTTTTTTCTGTAATTTTTTGTTTAAATCAATCAACTACAAGCCTTTCAAGCTGTTTAACTGAAAGTGTTGATTTATCTTGAACCAGTGACGAACCATCTTTTTGCATCCTAACACTGTGATTTTTTTTATGTGAACTGCGTATTGGAGGACTAACGATATAACGATATCTGATAGCTTCAAGGGACTCACGCGATTGCTTCAGACTTTTTCATTTATGGATCCAGAATTTTTTTTCACTCCATTAATTTGAGTTCCTACGTACGCGCCACAAAAAAAATATTCCTCGTAAAGAATATTTAGATGGTTTGTAATAACAAACTCTTGAGTACTTAGAAGTAAAAAAAAAATGTTTCTGTTAGTCGAATGGAAAATTAATCTGGTAAATTTTCAGTGTTAACATTTAAATATGAACCTCCAATGGTACAGTTTCCGAAGCGCCATATCTCAAAAGAACATTTCCATTTGTATCTTTTGTTGTTCGGCTNGTTTTGGTAATTTTTCATAATTGTCATCGTTCATTTTTTTCTGTAATTTTTTGTTTAAATCAATCAACTACAAGCCTTTCAAGCTGTTTAACTGAAAGTGTTGATTTATCTTGAACCAGTGACCAACTATCTTTTTGCATCCTAACACTGTGATTTTTTTTATGTGAACTGCGTATTGGAGGACTAACGATATAATGATATCTGATAGCTTCAAGGGACTCACGCGATTGCTTCAGACTTTTTCATTTATGGATCCAGAATTTTTTTTCACTCCATTAATTTGAGTTCCTACGTACGCCCCACAAAAAAAAAATCCTCGTAAAGAATATTTAGATGGTTTGTAATAACAAACTCTTGAGTACTTAGAAGTAAAAAAAAAATGTTTCTGTTAGTCGAATGGAAAATTAATCTGGTAAATTTTCAGTTATAACATTTAAATATGAACCTCCGATGGTACAGTTTCCGAAGCGCCATATCTCAAAAGAACATTTCCATTTGTATCTTTTGTTGTTCGGCTAATGGTTTCTTTTCATTTGTTTCTATTTCAAATCAAAACTGAACTCTGGCAAACGAATTGGAAGCCTCGTTTTCTTTTGTAGAAACATGATTGAAAACCTGCAACACGCTCGCTTATCTGTGTCATTCATTTGCATTGACATTTCGTTGATCGACTACACACATGCGCACACACGGACTTGTATTTAAAGAGTTCTTTCAAAAACCAAGAGAATGTTCATGTTTCGGTAATAAAAAATTATTTTTTACGATTTTCAAGGTTCTGACGCAGCAATAGGTTTTCTACAAAGGCGATGCTTATTCCATCACGATAAAGGCAAGCATTGATCACGTGTCTAAAGTATCATAGCCTCACCCGTGCCACAGCACCGGCAGTTCCCCACTGTCACACCACATAGCGTGTTCCCGGTCCTGGATCTCAGGCAAAACTCTAAATGCCAGAAAAGCCGTAAATTATGGGCTATCTCTCTTTCTCTTGTCGCACCATTTGTCTTTGTTTTGTGGAGTCAGTAGAGGCAGACAAAGTCGTATACATCATTTGTGATAACTTCATGTTGCCTTCCAGACATAATTCTGAGTACGACAGACCGGCTCTCTTGGAGTGACATCGACATCGCTTAAGAAGATGAGGGTGAGCATTCTCATGATAACAGATTAGATAAGTTAGTTCGAGTCTCCATTACCATAACAAAGATATTTCGAAAAGAGGTAGGATGAAGGCAACATTTAGTAGGAGTCAAGGGAACACGGAATCTATGCACAACGTCTATTCCCACACAGTTCCCCTGCGCAAAGAAACCGTAAGTTACGAAGGAAGTTTATGAAGCAAAATAAAAATGAAGAAGAAAGTCATAGATGCGGAAAAACAGCACAGCAATGAACAGAAAATTGATGGTCCTTAATATAACAAAAAACAGTTTTTTACACAAAGAGAAGAGCTACCTAACTTTTTGCTCATCACCTGACAATTTCCCCCGGAATACTAATTGTATGCTCTTGAGTACTTTGAGCTGGTGGTATGACAGAGAACAGGTTCCTCATAACAAATGCAAGAACTGAACTAATTCAACATGGCTGCTCTAAGGAGAAGAGTTCTAAGTTACTGAATCGCAATTTATGGAGGGAAAATTGAATTTGTGTGCTTGTCTTTCGTGGAATGAGGCTGAGTGATTACGCTGTGCTCACAGAAAGTATCATTTAAGTCG
This sequence comes from Platorchestia sp. MABIK, assembly GCA_014220935.1. NCBI lineage: Eukaryota > Metazoa > Arthropoda > Malacostraca > Amphipoda > Talitridae > Platorchestia > Platorchestia sp. MABIK. The sequence goes on along the minus strand of JACJUY010000830.1, from coordinate 106,481 downwards.
AATCCCAAAATCAAAGGATTAAAATCCCAGAATCGAAGGATTAAAAATGCTAGAATCGAAGAATTAAAAATGCTAGAATCGAAGGATTAAAAATTTCAGAATCGAAGGATTGAAAATCCCAGAATCGAATGATTAAAAATGCTAGAATCGAAGGATCAAAAATGCCAGAAACGAAGGATTGAGATTCTCAGAATCGAAGGATTTAAAATGCCAGAATCGAAGGATAAAAAATATCAGAATCAAAGGATTACATGAATTTTGTTCTTCAATGAAAGAAATCAATACAAGAGTCCAAATATTTTTGGTGCACTTTTATTGACGTACGTTCTAAATTCAGACATGTAATAAGAATTAGGTGTCAACGTTATCGCTTCAATATGTTAAAGTATTCTTTTTATTAAAGCTTTTTATCACACACGCTAGCACATATGACCTAAAATCTTGTGATAATTACATTTACGTCCAAACTTTCTCAGGTTCAGAATACGCGAGAGTCAGCGGTGCAGTTTATGCGTAGGAGTTCCATTAGTTCAACTTTCATCTGAACGAACGTCACTGAAGAGAAATTATTTTAATGCAACTATGATTAAAAGCACGCACTAGTTTTCATGGGAGAAAATATGGTAAAAATAATGTTCAGAACAACGAAATCTATGAGAACGAAATGATTTTGAGCAGAACACATACAGTACACAGAGTAGCGAATCAGAACGCAGATATGTTGCTTTATTTGAGGTTGGCTTTACTCAAACGGAACACATACATAACAACGCTCCCAATTAGCCTATTTCTTCCCGTTTGCGACCGTTGCGCTTACCAGGGTAACTGACTGAGAGTCCGCGCATGCGCTGCTGCAGAGACAGACGTGTTGTTGGCGCAACCTAGCGATGCACGGGAACGTAAAGGCATTTTTATACATTCAAAATAGTCGCTTAATTAAGGGGAAATTTTGTTTTTTATTAATATATGCATGTCGATGCGCCACTTGATATTAACTGCGACGTGACCCACCGGTGGTCACTGAGGGAATTTTCATAATGCTGCTGCCCGACCAGCAGTCACTAACTAAATTTTCCTAGAAACTCAATGAAGGCGTTTAATGAACTTTACTATCAAAATTGACCTCTGAAATTAACTTTAATTTTGCGTTGAATATTGAATTTCAGTTTAATGAGCCGCAGTTAACGTGTTAATATCCACCGGAATTAGAGGAATAACACAGAAGAGGATATTTTTGTGGTCACAATTTGCCAGGAAGTCTAATGATATCTCAGAGAGTAGGATTTATTGGAGGTAAATGAAGCCAATTTATATCGTAGAGACGAAATTCCAGTNTGCTGCTTGAGTGTTAAGTCTCGCGTTTCACACGCCTCTGACATGTTCAGTGCGGTCGGCTCTTCTACCAATTTATCTCATCGTAGCTGTGCGGTTGATAGCGTAAGTTCTAAATGAACTTAGCATCGGCGCGCTTTGTAGGGCGTAGCGTAGTCCAGCCGATTTAAAAGAAGCAGACTAGAGCACCACGACGGCGACGTAAATGCTTTGAAAATTGGGCTCCAGACCTTCAGTGGTTGGCGAAAGCTAGATGAAGACGTTGAACTCGATGAAATACTATGATGAAATTGTTTAGAACCCCGCGTCTGTAATCTGAATTTACATTGCTATCCTACTCTTAAACTCTGCGTTTCAGTGATTCTAGCCATTTTAAAAGCTTGGGAAAAATAGCACTGCGTCATGTTTCTTAATTTTGTTCGATTACCTGTTACATACGTACAGGGTGTTGCGTAATTCGATGCACATATTTTAACCATTTTCAGAAAAACGATAGACAAAATTTAAAATTTGATTTAAACAAAACGATTTTCAGGGGTGACAAAAACTTGAAAACTCCTTTTCGGAAAATGACCACCTGAAATAATTTTAGATTCCCGTAGCAATAGGCTAAATCGCGCGGCAACAGCCTGCCCAAGAAGTTAGATTTTACTCGTTGGCTGCATTGTTAGCCTATTCCTGCTGGAATCTAAAATTATTTCAAGTCGTCATTTGTCGAAAAATGAGTTTTCAAGTTTTTGTCACCCCTGAAAATCGTTTTTTATTAAATTTTGTTTATCGTTTTTCTGTCTATGGTTAAAATACGTGCATCGACTTACACAACACCCTAACACCTGGGATATAGCTACGCATATAAATTCAGCTTAATTTTTGAAGGCTGCGATCGTAATTGGTTTCTATGTCTCCGGTCAACTCGCATCTTGTATATTAGATGTTGGTTTAAGCCTCTCTAACCGCAACAAAGGGGCTCTAAAGAGAGGAAGGAGAAAGGCATCATTTAGTATTGAGTTAAGGGAACGCGGAGCCTATGCGCAAGGTGCATTGAAACAGCAAGCTGAAAAGAAGTTTGTGAAACCAGATGAATGTTGAAGAAGACAGTAGTACGAGTTGAAAAACAGGGCAGCAGTGCACCGAAAAAAAGGTGGTCCGTAACAAAACAAAAAATTTACTCACTTCCACGAAAAGATAGGCTTACCTAAGCTTTAGTTCGGGACATCACAAATCACCGTTGGGAGCCCTATTTCTCGTAGAAACAATAGTAACTGTTGTATCCCCCTGAAGAGGCTTGCACCTCGTGTGCACTTGTTGTTTCGTGTTTCAGAAGTGTGTTTGAGATCAAATTGAGACTGACCGCGTGTGCAACGAAGTGCTCTGTTATTGCTTCAAATCTTGTTTTTCTAATTCCAGAAAATAATTACATTAGGAACCAAACTAAATAAATGAAAATTGATCGACGAGAAGATTATATTATATGTTAGTTTAATCCTCCCTAACCCCAGCAAAGGCGTACCGAGGAGAGGAAGGAGGAAGGCACCACTTAGTATGGACCCAACGGAACGCGGAATCTATGCAGAAGGTGCACAGAAACAACAAATTGAGAAAGAAGTTTATGAAACAAGAAGAAAGTTGAGAAACAAAGCGGTAGGTGCTAAAAAAACAGACAGCAGTGAACAGAAAAAGAAGGTCCTCAACATAACAAAAATTTTCTTTCAACAAAAAGAAGTCCAACTTAACCGTCAGTGCAAGACCTCACATTTCCGCCATGGGAGTGCAAATTCCATCAGATGCAACAGCTGTACTTCCCTGAGAGCGTCGATGAAAAGAAAACCGACGAGGAACTGAAGGTCACGATGCGCGCTAACTTCATCTGTTTCGCAATCATTTAAAAAGCTAACCCATCATACGAGGTGAATGTTATCGTGCAGTTGCATTTTCATATTTCTTAGGAAGAAAAATGCATTCACGTAGAAAAGTCGATTTCCCAATTATGCTATTTACAGCCTATAGAAAACCACCGTTAACAACCGCGGCGGGAAACGAGATGAAATTGTTAAATGGTAAGGTCAAGTGTAGGGACGAGATTAAAAGACACCATGAAAGTTAAATCAGTGATTTGTCCGGATGATGAGAGAGTCTTATGACCAATCTAGGCCAATCATGCTCGAGTTATCTAGTCTTATCAATCTCATAACTCGAGCATGGCACCTTTTTTCATTATGGTTTGCACGAATCGAGTTAATTTAGGTCATTTACATCAATTGTGCATAAAATTCAAGCAGCGTTGCCCGAACCACAAAGCTAATCAAGATAAATCAGGTAATTCCGTCACTTGGAGCAACATGAAAAGGAGGACTAATATTCTAGTCCCCAGGGTGCAAGATGCGCCCCAACAACAAATGACCTGGCGCTTCAAAGCCCATCAAACTCCACCATTGTGAAGCTTGATAAAAGAGCCGGGAGAGTTCACGCATGTGTCAGTCCTTAGCAAACCTCCGGGACACGTCAATTTTCGAAGCTCTGAAAATGAGCTGGGGATTACTGCGTGATTGCCTGAGAAAGAGCGCCATCAAATGCACTCGAGTTAAATTACAGATGAGCAGTACACAGACTTGGAACATAAATGCATGTTTGGTCTAGAATTTATTACCGATCTTACTTTTATGCTTGCGTTGGATTGATCATATTTGTATTGTAAAAAAGTGATGATGGAGCGTCTCCGAAATGTTTTCGAATTTTTTTAATAAAATGACTAATTTCATAAGCATTTTTTTCGCTTTTAAATTTTTCGTGATTTTGCAACTACGCAAAGTAAAAATCTGTTTGTAAATGCTAGGTTGTGCGTCGTGTGCTGTGAGGCGGTCTCGCGTGACCAGGGCGCTTTCTGTGCAATTTTTGAAGGTTTTCAATCATGGTCAAATGACTCCCTTTAGGCGCATGTGTGCGGAGGTGAAGCGACGATAGGCATGGTCGGATTTACATCACATAAAGAAGCCATAAACTTTTCAAGTCTGCTGGATTCCATACAACGCAACTGAATGACGTCAAACAGCCATACTCAACGTTGAACAGGAGTTTTTAATTACTCATTTATTTTAAATATTCTAATACACTAAGGTCACCCAATTCCTAAACGCATGACACTTTTATGTAATTTAATACTAAATATCAGCAGCGAGAGAACTGAACATCCTCTCTGTAACTCAGTAACTGCATTGTTTCAGTCCACCTTCGTAACACATTTCCTGTGAAGTGACCCACCGGTGGTCATTTAAGTGATTTTCATAGTGTTTCTGACCCACCTGCAGTCACTAACTCCTGTTTCATTAATTCTTCATGAAAGCTAAATAAAGGCCCGATCCAGCTAATATTTGCTATTTTCGAAGTTGATTACCACAATTGACTTTAAATTTGCATTGAATATTGAACTTCAGTTTAACCCATCGCAGTTAATGTATTAACATATGGAAAAGTAACGACATACCATATTTTACTTCTGATGTGTGGGAGTGTTAATACGATGGAGGACTAAGCCCAGGCATTTCAATTTGGCTCTTTGGGTATCCAGGAATGACGAATAAATTGAGTTAAAAAATTATTTACACGGCCTGCGAAATTTGCTTTTCTACCTACATTCCTTACAAAATATTCACCTTTTTCAAAAACCCTGTGAGTTAAAAACATATGTGCAATTTTCAAATTCTCAGCTAAATTTCAAATTGCTCCCTTAAGTTTTGGCGGAAGCAATTATTCTTTGATATAAACGTTACGTATCCTAGCAACGCTGTAGGCAAGTCAAAGACAAGTGATGTTCCATTGCCATAACCGAAAAATGCGTGCACCCGAGCGCCAATAAAGCTCATGCATCAATGAGAGAGCTGCATGAGCGCCGAGTTTATCAGCAGAGAGAAGCAAAATCGTGGGTGGCAGATAAGGACGCCGGCGCGTTGCCATGACGACCGCTTAGGCATGGTAACTTCGTTTGACTCAAGTGGCGAATTGCTTTCACTTGATGCAGGCGCATGGAAGGGTAAACGATAGCTCCATTGTTATGAGCAGTTCGTGGCGTCTGCTCAGTAAGTGCTGTCCGTGACAGAGTGCTTTCATAAAAGCATTTCACTGCAGAAAACAGGGAAGATGCAGCAGTGTGGGCGAGTTGCTAGGGTATGTGTGGACGTATGCTCGGTAATTTTGTGTATGCTAGGTAATTTTTCATTGATGGGATTATGATTAAGATTATAAGTTAGTTTAAACGTCCCTGGCCACAAAAATTATGTTCTAAATAGAGGATGTATAAAGGCACTATTCAGTTAGACGATGAGGGAACGTGTAACTTTCGTACAAGGTGTATTCACTCACAAAATTCCCTACGCATAGAATCATTGAGCTACGCGAACAAAGGAAGTTTATGAAGCATGATCGAAGTTGAAGAAAGTAATGGGTACTGGAAGCAGGACAACAGTGAAAAGATAGTTCATAACTAAACAAAAAAATTATCCTATGTCAATAAAAGAAAGATCTACCTAACCTTCAACTTGGGACCTGGATTTTTTCCCTGGGATCGCCAATTCCTATAGATACAGTACTTCCATCTCCTCAGTGGTTCATGATTGTGAACATTAGTGACTTTCCTCGTGTTTTACCTCGAGGTCTTCTCTGTAAGAAGACTACGGCGTTATAACGCTTAAAAAAACGCCAGCAATACTTCGTGATATTGGAATTATTTTCAATGCTGTGAAATAGAATTAAACTAAATTGAGAGAGTGTACACTGACTAAAAGCGTAGCATTTAAAAGCAAATCAGAAACTACGACTCCAACAGCTTAAGGAAAATTGCAGGACATTTTATAACAAGGTCAAAATTTTAATGTTTCAAAAACGATAAACGCACGAGATTTTTTCCGTTTGTAAATGTAACTTTTCCTTGAAGCTGAACCAATAAATCAAATATACAGGGTGTTGTGAAATTCGATGCACTTATTTTAACAATATTCTGAAAAACGCAAAATAAAACGATTTTCACGAGTGAAAAAAACTCAAAACTCCGTCGTTTTCAAAAAATGATGACCTGAAATAATTTTTGATTCCCGTAGGAGTAGGCTTTCCATGCAGCCAACGAGTAAAATCTAACTTCTTGGGCAGTCTGTTGGCGCGCGCTTTGGCCTATTCCGACGGGAATCTAAAATTATTTCAAGTCATCATTGCTCAAAAAAGAAGAAGTTTTGAGGTTTTTGTCACTCCTGAAAATCGTTTTAAATGGCTTTTTCAGTATATGGTTAAAATATCGGTCAATCTTGAATTTAATGTTGTCAACAACTTTTATAATTTCATTACGAAATTTAAGGAATTGGAGACATTTTAAGACGTTTTACACGAATGACATTGGGCTCGCAAATGCTTAGTTTTCAAGATATTCCATAAATAACGTTCAGGTAAAAATAGCATTAATGGCAGTTTCGATATGGCTCTTCCGGCGTTTCGCGGACGCGGAACACGCGATGTGTTTTGGCGGAAAATATCAGCCTCGGTATGGTTAAGTTTAAGTTATTTTAGCTATACTTTGGTTAGTTTGCTTAACTAATCTAACTTTATCCAACCTAACCTCACCTATCGTTACGTCAAAACTGTATTTCTGCTTATTCACGTGTCCGTTTGTTCAGTTTTATAAACGACGTTCCTATAACTTCAAAGTTAAATATTTCGAAAACTAAGCATTCGCAAGCACAATGTAATTCATGTAAAACTACTTCAATTGTACCATATTACATATATGTGGCAACGAAATTTGTGAAATCGTTGACGACATTAAATTCAATTTTGACCAAAATATCTGCACACAACACCCGGCATATTCTGTCATTTAGCGCATTGACGCCCCATTGAACTGTAAGCCATTTTAAATGTTTTTTATGACATCTTTTCTAAGACGCCCATCACTAGAACATTATGCACTAATTGTTTTCCATACGAAATTGTGCAGTAATAAATCCATGCGGAAATCAATGGCAAATGAGTCGACTAAAACCAGTACATTTTTGAGTCTACCGCAAAAAAAAACGCTATTTGACAAACCTAAAACAATGATTTAGAAAGGAAAACTAGCGTTCAAAATGCCTTTGAAAGTCTATCAAAGTTTACAAGCGCAAGGGATAATGCATATGCACAAAAATTATCCGATTCTTCAAGAGAGTATCCAAAACGATTAAGTGTTATTTACATCCTCTTGCGAATATAATAATTATATGATTGGTAATTATAGCTAAAATTACGAATATTAAAATAATTATAATTAGTTTGGTGTGGAATTGGAGTGTTACCCACTTGGGGTACGAGAACACACTCACTTTAGCAAGGAAAGCATGAGGGCGAACCACACTCCAAATCTCTGGTTTCAGAATATTTTTTAGCTTGTAACCCAACATAACATACCATATTATACATGCAATCCTTTCAGAAAACGTGGTCGACGCTGACTCGGTTAACTCGCTTTAATAGGTTAACTTAACAAACGTAAGGTCAATATTCAATTTAATGTTGTCAACGATTTTCAAAATTTCGTTGCAAGAACTAGGTAGTTGGAGACATTTTAAGATCTTTTACACGAATGACATTGTGCTCGTAAATGCTTAGTTTGCGAGATATAGCATAAATGAAGTTCAGGTAAGAATAGCATTAACACTTTGACTGCGAGGTCAATATTGAATTTAGGCCTTTCACGGACATTGAAAATTCCGTTCCAAAGAGTCACTAGAGGAACACATTTAAAAACGTTTTACATGAATGACATTCTGCTCGCTGATACGTTATTTTCGAGTTATTCAACTTTGAAGTTATAAGAACGTCGTATATAAAAGTGAATGAACGGACACGTAAATATGCTGTAATACGGTATTAACGTAACGATGGGTGAGGTTAGGGTAGGTTATGGTAGGTTTGTTAAATAAACTAACCTAAAATAACATGAATCAACCTAAAATAGCTTACCTGAACTTACCCAAACCGAGCCGTGTTAATTTTCCGCCTAGAAGTGGGCGTGTCCCGCCAGAAAAGTGGGCGTGACCCAACAATGCGGCGACTAAGCAACCGACTATATAATGTTATTCCTATCTGAACGTAATCATTGTTATATCTCTAAAATAACGCATCAGCGAGCAGAATGTCATTCGTGTAAAACGTTTTTAAATGTGTTCCTTTAGTGATTGTTTGGAACCGAATTTTTTATTTCCGTGAAAGGCTTAAATTCAATATTGACCGACTGCGACAACTAAATATTAAGTTCAATGCCAAACTCAAATTAAAAGTCAATTGTAGTAAAGTATTTTGAAAATACCAAACATGTACTGGTCGTGCCTTCATTTAGCTTTGATTAAGTGTTTATGAAAATTGAGTTTGCGACTACTGGTCGGTCAGCAGCAGTAGAAAATTACCTCCGTGTACCACCGGTGGCGCACGTCGCAGTCAAAGTGTTAACGGCAGTTTTGATATGGCTCTTCCGGCGCTTCACGGACGCGGACCACGCCAAGTTTTTATGTGAGAGACATCGGTTATTCTAGGTTTACTTAGGTTAGTTATTCTAGGTTTACTTAGGTTAGTTTAGGTTAGTTTATTTAACTAACCTAACCTAACTTTACCTAACCTAACCTCACCTATCGTTACGTCAAAACCGCAATTTTGCTTATTTACGTGTACGTTTGTTCAATTTTATAAACGACGTTCCTATAACTTCAAAGTTAACATCTCGAAAACTAAGCATTTGTGAGCACAATGTCATTCGTGTAAAACGTTTTCAATTGTACAATATTATCCATTTGTGGTAACGAAATTAATGAAATCGTTGACAACATTAAATTCAAAATTGACCAAACATAACATACCAAGACTTGACCACTATTAACCCAAACGCTAGAACAGCAATGCTTTCATGATTTTCAGAAATCTCAAGTTTTTCTACCTCCCTCCCATTACCCCATGGATAAAATTGTTAAATTATCCGCATTGGGTAATTTACCCCCAATTTGGGAACCACTGCTCTAAATGCGGTCTTAATTTTTCACAAGGATGGCGGAAATTTTATTCACAGGAAATTATATTATAATAATATTATTATCCTTATAATTACAATTATGCAAGCAATAGCGGTTAATGTAATTCTGGAAAGAGATGTTATGCCTTCCACAATATACAACAAAGGCTGCGGATCATCAGGACATCCTTTCTTATTTTGTGATGTTTACATTCAGACAAGCACACACTCAAGTTGTGCACCAACCTTTAATACAGATTATAACACATTGCATTTTAAATGCAATTTTTACTCACATTCACAGGGGGCCGCCTAGTTTGCAGCTTGTACCGCAAATAATTGTTTCAACTTCAGAATAGACAAATTTACACAGATTTCAACCAAGCCACAGATATTGTTCTACCACTGTACGTTGGAAAAAAATATCAGTTATTGTAGCGCAACAATTTGTTTATCTGACAATTAACTACACAACACACGGAAGGTAGGTCACGGAGCGCCAGCGGAAGTTTGGGGACACATTCAAGCTTAGGAGATGACTAACTCGGGCCGGCGTCCGCTACTGCGGCTACCATGCCCGGAGCAGCGTAAAATTTTGGGTGCTTATACAGCGTGAGGTCTACCGCCATATAACGCCTACCCAATGACTTAAATAGTTAATTGAATATCCTAACTACAACACATTAAAGAAATAAAGGTTAAATTAAGCATTTTATCATACATTTCCTAGATCTTACCTCTACCAGCTAGAGGTAGATCTCCTGCTATGGTGAGGCAGACCTCATGCTTTAGCAGCACCAAATTTTGTATTCTGTCACTGAAATGAGCACTCTACAGCAGGTCGATTTTAGTTGTTACAAGAAAATAGTTCTTGGGTAATCATGGCAGGAAGACGCTTCCAGTTTAAGGAAGCGTATCAGACGTCGTGTATGGTGCCATGAAATGTTAGGACGGGATTGAGCTTGAGTTCAATTAGTACGCGCGCAATTTTATATGAGAATATAATACAATGATAACAACAGACGAGAACAATTACGTATGAGAATATAATACGATGATAAAAATAGACGAGAGCAATTATAAATGACAATATTCGAGTCGCTTCAAGCTTCATTTGCGTGCTTTTTGATCGAAATTTTTTGCCATGTCACATCAGTTTGCGGTTAAATTTTGCGACTCATGCGGTGGGAAGTCAGAGCATGAATCTTAGTAGAAAAATCCTAGCAAATTTAACAACCGCCACCAGCAGAAAATAATTACTAACACCGAATTTAAATTTTCCAATTAAATACATTAATCATGTACAATCACTAATTAATTAGATCTCTACAATTTTAAAACGTTCACTTCTGAAAATTAATAACAAATTGACGAGAGGTGTGACTGAAAACACCAGACCCACACCGGCACAAAAAAGCCGCAGGCTGTGGCCGCTGATAGGATATGCGACAGTTTTTCGTTTGTTCCGCTTTGCGTCGCAATAGTTAACGTTCTGCGAAGGCTGAGGCGTACGCACACAAGTCCAGTGTGTGCGTAGGTGGTGTGTGCGTGTAGTTCGTGGTGGTGCACTTCCTGACATGTATGTGTGACGTACGTGGTGTACAGTGCGTGGTGTACAGTACGTGGTGTACAGTTCGTGGTGTACAGTACGTGGAGTACAGTACGTGGAGTACAGTACTTGGTGTACAGTACGTGGTGTACAGTACGTGGAGTACAGTACGTGGTGTACTGTACGTTGTGTACAGTACGTGGAGTACAGTACAGTAAGAAAAAATTACAAGCTCTAATTACTTTTCAGGGTAGTTATTCTCAAAAGAAATTAGGGTACACCTCAATATGTTGCTTTGCTTCGGAGGAGTTAGCGAGGGATGTCTTTTGCGTCACTTAGGAGCGGCTGACAACTACTCTACAGGAATACGAAGTCCATCAATTCGTATTCCAGGAGTGTCTAAACTCTTATTCGTTCATATTCTCAGCAGAAACAAATATGATAGGCTTTTTAATATACAATCAAGTTTATAAATTCATTTTGTTATGGGTGAGAGTTTAATTATTGCTAATACAAAATACATAGCTAATTCGAGCATAAATGTCCAAGTATAGCTAATACAAAAAGTACATTTGGGATCTTTTCCAGATAAATCCCGCCACTAATGCAACACATAAGTTCACCCACTTGTAACTTTCGAAATAATGCACCTACCGAGTAATTTGCTGTCGATAGGTCCATTACTTCAAACAGTTACAAGTGGGTGAACTTATGTGTTGATTAGTGGCAGGGCTTATCTGGAAAAGATCCTAAATTTGTTCTTAAAATTTCTTCGTACTAACCTCTAATCATTCACACTTGATTTCTTCAGCTTCCATAGGATTCACAAGTTATGAAATCTTATTTTAAAAGTCGCCACCTCACTGGTTTAGCGAAAACTGAACTGATTAAGTAAAGCACAAAACGCATGGTAGCGGTAAACACTTTCACTGCAATATTGTTTTCAAAAACTTGTGAGGCTCTCAATTTTTCGTGCATTGCGCAACAATGAAATTAATACTTTTATAGACATTAGTTTTTCATGCAGAATTTAGAATTCATTGTAAAGAACAAAGATACAATTCACTAAAGTAGTCGTATGAAGAATAACTGTTCAGTTAGAAACGAAGCCTTCCAATTCTAGAACGTCGAGTTCATAGCATGAACTGGTAAGTAATTCTCGTATCTCCACTTCAGACGGTGCTCTTTAACAGCAGCTTGCCACCTACCGCGCATTGCCATAAATCTTTAATGCCACGAGTAGCCACAACTCTTCAGCATTCACCTGCCAGATTTTAGACAATATACATCTTTGCAGCGTAGTCAAGTCGGCAGATGAACAGACGCTGCGTGCTGGACCGCTGAGAAGACGTAAATTTTTTTTGAAAATCTGTTTCTTGGTGCGTATAACAGGCAATAATTTGTGTGTCCACCATTAGATATAATTTTAAGTGAGTTTTTAGCCCATTTATTTAAATCGTGTGTGCTAGAATAAAATTGAGAATTTTAAAACCATCCAGTGTTTCCTCTCTATAGCCTTGATCCTTTTCATTTTCTTTCTCCATTTAACGTCTAATATTAAAGCGTTTTTAATGATAATATGAACTGACTGGCACTGACTGAATAAAAGTAACGATAAAAAAAAGTAGGCTCAAAAGTGTTGGGTAACAACTTGCGGACACATCCAAACAAAGACTGTTGACTAGTTTGTAGTTGCGATGTCTTAAGTATTCAGGCCTGCTATTTACTAAAGAGCGCCAAGTGAGTTATTAAAACATCGCATTTTCTATTTTGAAACTAATGACTAAAATTTAACTTCCAAGCTCGAATTATTTTCATTCAAATTTGAAATTCCTTGTACACATGGCGAAAACGAGTTTTATTAAGATTTTGAAATAGGATCTCCATGCTAGTTAATGACCTCTCCACTAACGCATCAGAAGCCAGTTTTGTCCATTTTTCAACATGTATTGATCACACCTAACTAGCCTAGTCTTCAGTCGTAGACAACCTTGATTTTTTTATTTGTGACTGCAAACATCGCAACCTTCTCGGGCATCATATTAAACATCTCATCAGCTTAATCCGCTTACTTAGAGAATTATGATCTCATTTATGTTTCTGATTTAAATAATAGCCCTCGTCACTATAGGCATGGATCACATTTTCCCCTCATTATCCATCGCTATAGCAGCTATGCGATGAATAATCACATGCTCGTCCTAACGTACATTTTTACGCTTCTGAGTCGCACGTTACGGTGACATATTTCGATTGTCATCGCAACGTACTTGAGTATAGCACTCGAGATAGTGAGTGTTGTAACCAGTGTACCATGTCTTGGCAGCGTCACCGCGAAATGACTGTGAGGGATGACTGTCGAAATCGTTCTGGGTATCATGTGCGTCATCCGAGGTTCGGCATAAAACCTTCAGTGAACTGAACTTATTCGCCCAAGCAACTCGATCTGCTCATTAGTGGCGCTAAATGAGAAGTAATGTTAGTGGCCGTGGCAGACTTTCCACCGCACGGAAGGCCTGTAAAAAGCCTGACTTTGTAGCTCGTTGAAAATATTGCGTCCTTTCGAATGATAACATTGTTCTTCAGGTGCGAGCTGCACTTTTTCTGTCTCTCTCTGCGACCGAGAAATAAGATCCAGAAAAGGCCTAATAGTGGCTGGAATACGAAGTAAAAATTCTCTTTCACGGCTTCAAAGAACAGCTTTGATAATATTAGAGGTGCGCAGGAAAGAAGATTCTGCGTTGCAGAGGGAATCAGGGAAAAATGTTCTTTAGGTATTTTTTCCTTTCTGATCAGAATCTGCGAGGAAGAAGTTCTAAAAATGAATTAAAAAATTACTTTTTTCATCAAAAATGCAATTTTCAGAAAGTTCAGAATGTATTATTAAGTGCCTGTATAATATGCAGGTGCTTTGCGTGTGTGCTGATTTACTAATGTTGGGGTTTTGATGTGCAAAACATTACTTTGAAAGAACAAAATGCAATTTTTCGAGTTATTCATAAGGTAATCATTAAGTAATAATTCATAATATTTTATTTCATTCTTCAGACCCTATTTTAATTTAATTCGGTAAAAATCCTCCCACAATACCTGTTCTCTTCTATTCTCTCCAATTGATTCATCTTTAGATTTTTCCTTCTCTGTCAGAGTGGGTTTCGAAACTACTTCCCTATCTCCAGCTGCACAGCTGATGAGCTTCTAGAAGTTGCCCTTAAGTTTGCTATTTAGAGGCAGGTTTTTGATCAATCCTATGAAGAAAATTCAAAGAATCCCGTTACAAGAAATTATATCAGAATGAAAATTTTTAAGCCCCGCAGTATGTTTTAACTACAATATCTGAATCGTTGAGATCTTACAATCATTTGGCTTGCTGTAATCAAGCGATCAATTGAAAAATGTTCATGGAAATACACGTACTAAGCTGATTGAGCATCTAAAAAAAGCTTATTAGGAGCAGTGCAAATTCAAATACATGATGTCCTTATCGTGTATTTTATTGACTGAAACGTGTCGTGTTTCTTAAATTTTTCGCAGGAATTACTTATGTTCGCACTCTGAGTGACGGCCAGCCAGTGCTTTGTTCCAGTAATGCCCATGTGCACTATCATGAAGGGGAACAGCTGCCTTTGAACATGTTAAGAGAAATTTTCGGGACCATTATATTGCAATATTACCTTTATTCTCATATATTTCTTGTATTATTTCTCGATGTTCGTTCAAAGTTTCATTTTGTGTTGTCTGATCATGAGCGTGAATTTTGCAAGTTCGTTTCATGCATGAGCCGATGTACGTAGAGCAGGTGTTGGTGATGAGCTGTACCAGAGTCCACGGTCCCTTTGTTCAACATTTCAACAACTCGTGCTCTTGCCTGTGGAGCAATGCATAATTGCCCGGCCACTTCATAGAGTGTTCAACCACACCAATTAATTAGCTGCGATATAATTGCTAATAATGTAATAGTGTGCGATGCGGTTGCGCATCATGACAGAGTTTGCTCGAGTATTTTTTAGAATTTCAATCAACGCATTCTATCTCATAAATTTGCTCTAGAAATAGCAGGTCCCGCTGTCTTAAAAATTCTTAAGAGATGCAATTAGAAAATACGGTGTAGGATTTAAAGTTAATGAGCTGAAATTTGGTGACTACCATTTCATCATTATTCGATACAAGTTGTGGGGTGTGAGTGTCATAGCTTTACCATTTATTGTAGTCTCGCAATTTGGGGGAATTTTTTTTGGTGTGCTTCTCTTTACGGGACTCACATTATGAGAGTCTTCGAGCGAGGTGTCACATTGTTATCATTCTTGATCCCTCGAAGATTTAAGTCAACGACTGAAATAAGTATTTTGTGCTGCATTGCCTTGAATGGAAAGAAGCAAGTCTGAGAATGTGTTGACTATTTGCCCTGTCACTCAAGATCCCACTATCAATATTGAATTAAACTTCCTAGTTACGTCCGAACTTCTTGACCACACATTACACGTGATTTTACCTCCCGTCTAATCAGAAATAACGCACAATCTTTAATCAGACTGGGCCTGACAACAAGCAATTGGGTTACCCAATCCACTCTAGCTTGAGCGGGAGGCTGTGAGGCCGGACACCGGTTCCCTCTGGTTTACGTTGACAGAAATGATTTGAGCTGTCTAATAGCATCTTCTCTGCTATAGTGTCATTCTGCTGGCTGGTAATAAATTAATAAATCCCACAACGAGTTTCCCTTCTCGGAAGATATACATCATCTGTCATAGATCCTGGATGTCATCTGAAGAATCCTGCACCCGATGTGACACCTACTCAGAGGCGTCGTGATACTAGTTTTTGAATTACCTCAGCCGAAATATGAATTTATACTTTAATAAGCAGTATAAATTAATTCAGCCCTAGAATTCGGCATAAAATTTCAGGCCTTAGAAAAAAGAAAAATTTTCATGTTCTCTTCCAGGATTTATTACTTATTCACATTGAAAAATCACCATCTCGTCGTCTCAGAGGATAAGATGCATTTAGTTCCATAAATCGTGTTCAGAAAGAACATCAGCATTGATGAATAATAATTTTAAAGATGACTTGGCAATCAGTACCATATTTGCATTTGTTTCTATCAGGATTTGGATAATATGTTAAATTTTCTGAACTTTGTTGATACAATGGAGTGATTTGATCTGAGGTCTCTAATGCCCGCTTGAAGCATTGGATTTTTATGAGCCTCAAGGATAAAAATTGGAAATTTTGAATAAAGTTTGGTTTTAAAAAATGTTCAGCGTCTGGTATAACACTCATGGAAAGGCTTGAGCAGTGATATCGTTGCCTTGTTGGAAAATGTGCGCACGAATGTTTATGCAAGCTGCGAAAATTGATGGCAACTCGTGCAACTAAATAAGTACATCTGACATGTGTAACGGAGCTGTTGCGTCGATTTGAACTATTAAAGTCATTCATTTGTTCAGTTTGATCGAAGTTCCATAGATGTAAATATGACGACTACATCTGAACAGGTACAGTACAATGAACAGGTACAGTACAAGATATAAAAAACAACGTCGAGATAAACGTATTTATTAGCACTCGTTTCAGAATTCATAGGTTCCAGAATCAGGACTGGAAGACTAGTGAAAATACAGAATACAAATAGGAAAACATCAAATAATGAAATCGTAAATAAAAATTGTAAGGTCATTTCAGATAAACCTAAACTAAATTTTAAAAAATCTTAGACAAAACCTAAAATTTCTTGTCCTACTCATGAGTAGCCAAACACACACACACACGCGCACACACACACACATACACACACCTAAATACACACTCTGACCCTGTCGAAAGTTGGGAAGTAGGGGCAATGGTTGCACTGTTATCACTATTTAACTCAGGTTTGTAAGTGAATGTATACCACGATTCTAAAATGCGAAAACCCTGTTTATTATTTACCTTGCAAAGTGTATCAAGTTGAAAATTTTATTGGTGTGATTGGAACTATTACAATTGTATCTAACAGTGGATTGGAGGGGGCATGTATATGGGCGCTCTGTTCTATGAGGAAACCCTGAATATTGACTGTCCGACGACCTTAGTAGAGAAGGGTTACCATTTTTAAGCGTTAAACTGGACACCTCCTTGCTTAGGAATTTGCGCATATGCTACTTTCTGTTTATTTTGGGGCCAGCTCGAGCAAAAAATCATTGCCGGCAGGTAAGAGTTCGTCCTGGTTTGTGCCCCACACACTACTGTACCCCACGCGCCACTATTGAACGTGACATAGAGAACGTAGAGTAGACTTAAAAATACCCAGACAGCTAAATGACGAGCGGTGACGGCGCACTTTGTTGGATACCGGCGATTAGCGTCGTAACTCGCTTAATTATCGTAAAATATTGGCTCTCATTTCGTGAGACCATTCGCTCATTTGTAGCTCGACTAAGCATTTTCCGTCAAAAAAGCTTGGTAGTATTAAAAAAACAACAACTGGGTTTCAATAACCCTGGTCGTTTGTGTGTAAATTTTTCTGAAAAATGCCCAAAGACTAAGTTGGTCCTGATTTCGAAACTTAGAATGATATTTTTGACACTTCTTCGGTATGCTCTACGATACCTAAAATGCAACTGATACATGCAATTATAATTCAAAAACTAATTAATAAATGAACATCAAATAACTAATTAAACTTTGACAATTAATTACTTATTTACCCTATTGCAAAACCACGGGAGGCTGCCAGTCGTTTTCGCTCCCTTATAATTGAAATATATAAATCTTAGTCAATTTACAACTAAAACATTTAAAACCTCGTCCACATATAACTAAGACCTATAACACCTCGTCCACATATAACTAAGACCTATAACACCTCGTCCACATATAACTAAGACCTATAACACCTCGTCCACATATAACTAAGACCTATAACACCTCGTCCACACGCAACTAAAACGTGTAATACCCCGTCCACATACAAGTATAACTTATAAGATCCTGAAGCCCGTGAAGGAGGTGTAGGCTCGAGTGGAGGAAATATCGTAGAGACTGCCCTCCTCGAGCGTGAGGTAGACCTTGTCTCCCGCCGCCATCTGGACGAGGGCGCTGTTGGATCCCATCTGGTAGCCTGAGAGGTCACCGAATGCGCTCACCACCTCGCCGCCGTTGTGCTGCAGCGAGATCCTGCGCC
>JACJUY010000830.1:65182-87677 GCA_014220935.1 Platorchestia sp. MABIK | reverse complement strand
AGTGTGTTATTTTGGGATTACACAAGGTTGATGCGTGAAATTACTAGTGGTCACTGCGGGGAGATAGGGTCATTGTTAGTTTGAAGGTCATTAAGGTTTTACGAAGAATCATTGAGGCGTTGCAGAGGGTGATCATAACTTTGGAGGTGGTCTTTGATAGCAGTGATGGCTAGCATTGGATGTAGAGACTGATGATTGTCTATGAAGGAGTATGAGATGATCACTGATCACATGGAAAATTACTATGAATGCTGGCCAGTGGAGGAACCTCTTAACGTTTTTGAAGATTGTAATAGATGATAGTCATAGAATATCCTGATGACAGTCTTTAGAGGGAGTTGAGAGTAATGGTCGTGTTTGCAGTTGCTTAAAATACGTGTTGTCTTTGATGAGAATCAGCGTGTGCGTGTTTTGGTGTTCAGTTCGAGGAGCGAAGTAAAGAATGTGCACATTTCTTCTGTTAAGTGACTGAAACTTGTTTTGTAATTCATTCGTAGCATGCTGAATTACAATCGTGACCCTTGCATGAAGAGTTTGATGATAGAAACTTGAAAAAAAATTCAAGTAGCTATCAGAATGAACTATAGCAGTGAAAACAAGTCAGGGTTTCCCTTGTTGATACTGTCCCTCGGAAAGGAAATGTTTTCAAATTTTGGTTTAAAGTTGAACCGCTTTAATGCCCCTTTTCTATGACTTTATCACTCAATCGTGATTCCATCAATAAACTATGACAGCGCCACTCAAACATCACTCAACTATGTCTCCTTCACTCAACTTGAAAAACCTCCCAATACCTAAATATTTTTATAATTTGTATTTTTAAATATCAATTTCTTTCTCTACGTTTTAATTGTTTCATACTAAATTAGAAAATCAAACAAACACTCCCTGTTCGTAAAATATTTTTAAAAAAATTCCATGATAAACTGCCCCTTGTAATCTATATCTAACCTAGTTAACATTCAACTTAGATTTAAAGAGCTAAATTCCCACCGACAGGATTCTCAAAATATTGCCACGAAACAACCGCCGCATTTTCACAAAGACGCACTTCCTCACAGCAGACGCTCGTACCAGATTATAGGCATCACTGGCTGGTCTGCTGTATAGGCTTCACAGGGTGATAGAAGCACGGGGATAAAGCAATATTATTTATAAATATTAAACTCACAGAGCGGACCATGGAACACGAAGATAAGAAAAGAGGGTGATGAAGCTTATGAAAACCCTAAGGAAATCCATGCAGAGAAACACGATAATTTTTTTTCCGTATTAAGAGTCAAATAAATGTAAGTATTGCTTTGTTGAGTGGAAGCCATATAAATTCATCCATTCCTGAATAAAGCTTAAGAAATTACGAACTTTCAGTGATTGATGGTTTTAATTAATGATTCAAATGACAGACGACCTGCGAAATTTCTGTCCAACAACAATGTTGGATGCGTTACTAAACATCCCCTCTACTCTGTGTAATATGAAAAATAGCTTGAATAGCAGTTAAATAATTTAATTTTTGCTTTAAAATGCTATTAGTATTTTTCTAAAGTACACAGTTCATGCAGAAAACGAAAAAAGTACACAACTACCAAAGACAATAGTTTAAAGACATCACAAAAGACGTGCATGTGGCGTAGTTTAGCTCGCATTTACTCACCTGAAGTGAGTGAAGCGGTTCGATATCGACGAGAAAGTGAAGTAAAAAATTCCTGCGACGGTCGGCACAAACTCGCTGGTGGTGGCGTCCCAGCTGGTGCCCAGCTGTGGGGCACAGACAGTCCTTATTTAACTCACTCTAGTTTATTGTTCTCCTCACTCTAGCTTATTATTCTCCTCACTCTAGCCTATTATTCTCCTCACTCTAGCTTATTATTCTCCTCACTCTAGCTTATTATTCTCCTCACTCTAGCTTATTATTCTCCTCACTCTAGCTTATTATTCTCCTCACTCTAGCTT
Organism: Platorchestia sp. MABIK; assembly: GCA_014220935.1. Classification (NCBI taxonomy): domain Eukaryota; kingdom Metazoa; phylum Arthropoda; class Malacostraca; order Amphipoda; family Talitridae; genus Platorchestia; species Platorchestia sp. MABIK. The sequence continues at coordinate 85,724 of JACJUY010000830.1, read as the reverse complement.
ATTTTTCTCCTCACTCTAGCTTATTATTCTACTCACTCTAGCTTATTATTCTCCTTACTCTAGCTTATTATTCTCCACACTTTAACTTAATATTACCCTCACTCTAACTTAGTCGTTTTTTTTGTGTTTTCCAAATGTGAATGAGTTTTGTTTTCGTATGAGTGTGATTTTTGTGAGTATCGACTGATTTTTTCCAACATGGATAATTTTTTCGAGTCCGGATGACTTTTTTAACTATGGATGAATTGGCTTCATGTATGGATACAGTTTTATGCATGTTTTCATGCATGAACTTTTTCGGAATGGATGACTTATCAAGTGCCGAGGAATTTTCTCAAAATTGAATTATTTTTCACGTACAGATAACTCTTTTATTCATAGATAACTTGTTTTGGCGTCGACAAACAACTGAGATGCTTTTTGAGCGCTCGTGACGATGAAGTATTAGTAAATAATTATTATACGAACATTCAGTTGAGAAATAATTCTAAAATTATTTTGTTGAGTGGTTGCTATAAAAGCGTTTAATTGAGGAATGATCCTGCCAACGTTTTATTGAGAGAGAACGTTTATTCATCATAAGAACGTTTAGTTGAGGAATAATTCTAACCACGTTTTGTTGAGTGATTGCTATAAGAACGTTTAATTGAGAAATGATTCTAACAACGTTTTGTTGGGTGATTTCGAACACTACAAGCTAGCTTTACTGGCTTCCAAAATCATCTCAACTGAAAATAAATACAATACATTCGTAACGACTCATTTCTGAAATAAACTGTGAATGAAAAAGAACAACAATCCCCGTTAACAACGATGCAATAAACATGAAGAAACTTACTAGCGTAACCGTGTCCGAAAAGCGTATCCTGTTGCCGAGGGAGAAGCTGTTGGTAACTCTGCGGGCTGTGAAGGCGTCGAGGCCATCCGCGGTGGCGAAAGTATTAACTCCGTTGTTGACGTTGACGCCAGGCACGACGCTCACGGCCCTAGGGCTAAGGGGGTCGTAAGGGTTGTAAGTGGGACTCACTTGAGCCCCCAGAACGGGGTTCAAGCGGGTGCTGCGATACAAAATACCTCCCGGGCTGATCTGCCTGGAAGATCTCTTTGTAGTCACTTCCACTGACGCGTCTGGAAATTCGAGGTTTTCTCTTTCGAGAGCCAATTCTGCGATGGACGGAATCGAGAGCTGCTTCACGCTTCTCTCGAACTGCGAGCTGAAGAGAGGACTTGCTGTTTCTAACGCAAGCTGCGAACTTTCGTTCAAAAGTGTCGAATGGCCGGTGTTTTCTTCCCAATTCAGCGTCTGTGCTGTGCACACGGACAGCATCAGAGCGCACGTCAAAGTTGAGGTGAACTTCCACATACTTTCAGTTCGTAAAAACGCCTTTCAGATATTTGGACTGAGAAAACAGAAGTATTTCAAAGGAAGTAAGTACCACAGCAAAGTCTGAGCGCGTAATGCAGCAACAAGCAACACGCGGCGTTGGGCTCTGAAGTGAGGCCACTTAATCCAGAACGGCGTTTTAAGGCACGTGTTCGTAGGTCACTTGCATCTTATCAGGCTGATATGAGCTTGTCATATTGACCAGTAGAGCGCAACCTTGAGCAGTGTTGAACTTCACGAGAGAAAGGCGTGACCAATATTTACAGGAGGGCGTGAGCCCTGGTTAGCACTCGAAGGTTCGTTGCGAAGTGTAAACATAGACCCAACATGCTGGACGTGGCTGTTTGCTGCCCTCGTCGCTCTGCGCTGGAACGTCAACACCCGTAATTAGGAGAGGACACGTCACGCTCGATTTATTGCGCCACTGTCATACATTACGATAATTATAACTCAATGCTTTGGATCGGGGAATCGTTGAAGAAGTCATCCGTTGTGTTCGAACGGATTTTTTTTCCGTTTTCTACCAAGGTATACAGGATGCAACACCCAACGGTACTTCCTACGATGAGATATTCTATAACAAGGTATCCTAAAACAGGGCATCCTAAAACGAGACATCCTATAGCAGAGGGACATCCTATAATGAGGATGTCCCCGAGGATGTCCTACAGCAATGTCTCTAAGAACAAGACATTCTCTAACAGGGCATTTTAGAACAAGGTCTTCTATTACAAGGCATTGCCTCATAAGGCATCCTATGGCAAGTTATCCAATAAAAAGTGATTCCATGACAATACACCCTATGACAAGGTATCCTATATCAAAGCATCGTATAACAAGGGATCCTATAACAATACACCCTAAAACCACGCAGTCTATAACATGAGTTCTTTAACAATTCACCCTATAACAAGGCATCCTATAACAAAGGCGCGTATAATACGGCATCCTATAATTAGGCATTTTATTACGAGGCACCCTATAACAAGAGATTCTATAGCAAGGTATCCATAACATGGCAACGTATAACAAGGCATTCTATAATAATTCCAGTTTTTTACAATGCTTTTCTATTACGCGGCAGACGGTCAAGGCACATTATACATACATCAATTCATATTCTCTCAAAGTAACCAAGTTGTCAACGTTTTCTTATCAAATGCAAAACGCGAATTCTCTCTCTTTCTCTCTTATTCAAAAATGAAAAAGAGTCTTATAGTGAGAAACTGGATTCGATGAATTCTCTAACGGATTGAAAACATTACTTTTATCGCAAACAAAGCAAAACCTGAAAACCCACTGCAACTACCATTTAACTAAGTTTGTATGCCTCAAGATGGTCAAGTTCTTTGGAATACCACCACATTGAAATTAAAAAAATTTGAAGATGTATTTAAGGACAAAATTTTTCGCTTGTTGTTCCAAGCGAACTAATCGACTGGACCAGGATTATGAAAATAATCACTTCGCATTCCTCACAGCAAAACTTCTAAGCTATCTCAACTACACACACAAAAACCTCGTAGAAAACTGTTTAAAACGCACTGCGTGAAGAAGCTCGTAGCGAAGCAGAGTCGACTTAGAACTTACGCTCCCAGCTGTACCGTTGGTACGACGAGAATTATTTAAAAACCCTGCTTTAGTTGGAGTATTTCGGCAGACCCTCGTGCCGAGTATGCTATGAGCAGCACACCAGCACACACACACACACACACACACACACACACATCACACACACACCACACACACACACACACAACACACACACTCCCAGGAAGAGTCGCTCTGAGGGAGTCATTAGAAAGTCATTACGAGGAGGGTAATATCAGCGTCTTCCCTACGTCTTTTTGCAATTCGCATAAAAAAATGCGTCTAGCAGCAGCGAAGGAGCGCTGGAGTGGATGCACGACTTCGGTGGAGTGCTCTTGGTGTCTGCCAGACGCCCTGTGCAGAAACTCTTGTGCTTTTCGTAGGTGCTTCAGCGCCTTCGGAAGAAACAAAGAGTAGAGTCTTCGCTGTTGAAATGCTGTTTTTACAGGGTGTTCACAAAAAATGTACCCACTGACCGGTGTACAAGGTGCTATTTAAATAAGGGACCCAAAAAATCTTTAATTACTTTTGATACAATTAACGGATTTTTGAAAACAAAACTTCAGTAGAATCCTGAGATTTATATCTTTTATTTGAGACCTACGGATGTATGTTATAACAGTCAAAATAAAAATCAGAGGACACAGTAAAATTTATCCTGCTTTGAAACATCCACCAAGATGACGAACTGGACAAAGAAACAATTAGCTATCATAAGCACTGCATACTTCTGTAATGGAAGGAGCACTGTCCTAGCCTAGAGAAAGTTCAAGTTGTATTCTCTCTTGAAACTTTGCTGGGCTAGGATAATGCTCCTTCCATTAGAGAGGTATGAAGTGCTTATGATAGCTAATTGTTCCTTGGTCCAGTTCGTCATCTTGGTGGAAGTTTCAAAGCAGGATGAATTTTATTGTGTCCTCTGATTCTCATTTTGACTGATGTATCATAAATACGTAGGTACCAAATAAAATGTTTAGATCTCAGGATTCTACTGCCGTTTTGTTTTTAAAATTTATTTCATTGTATCAACAATGCTGTTCGACATGTGTGTGGGTGTGGTGCATTGACTGGAAATGTGGCGTGTGTGTGGGTGTGGTGCATTCACTAGAAATGTGCTGTGTGTGTGGTGTAATTCAAAGTTGTTGGAGATTTTTTCGAGTCCGGTATTTAAAAAACACCCTGTATACCGGAGTCATACGACAGCTTAATTCTGAATCATTTCTCCGGTATCATAATAAGATATGTCGGTCAGTGGATATATTTTTTGTGGACACCCTATACAGTATATATGAAATAATAAGAAGCAAAGAAAGTCTCGTGTTGGTGATCTTGAGGAGCTCCGTGAGAGGCAATCCTGGGTTCAGGTTCACGGAAGTGTACGCTGGGCGGCGGTGAGAAGGGGAAAATGCTCCAGAGGATAGTTGTACTCCAATGCATAAATGTAAAGCTCTCATTGCTGGAAATAACGGTAGAAAACTTTGATCTTGATCAAGGAAGTAATTTAATTTCCGATGGTATTAAATTTTTGAATTTTAGGGTTTGATCCACCACGCTACATTGGTATATTTTGTTATAGGTTTTTAATAAGAAATATGGAAGACAAAAATTATTTGCCAACTTGAGCATCAGTTTAATGATATTTTGCGTCTTTCGTAAAATTTACGATCCAAGGAATTTTCTATCCTATAAATTCAATCACGATACAACTACGAATGCTATTTTTACTAATTGTTCTATCATGTTGAAATGTTGAAATAACGTTGAAATTGTGTTGTTAAAATTTTGAAACCCAATGCTGAACTTAATTTCGTTCATATTTTCAAAATCGAATGCAAATTTTTTGAAAAATTCCTAAAATTTCCGAAGTTCTAAAAAAACACACCTATATGTGCCAAAAGTGTAATTCAGGGAAATCCTGGCACATGTTCGAGTATCTTCTTCACTCATATGTTCAGGCGCTTGAGAGAGTGATATCACATATTCTCGTTTCAAACGACCAAAAAATTTGAGTTCTTAACTGAACTGTGATTGAATTTTCTGAATGGAGGATCATTCTCACCATGAACCTTGAAATTATCGCTTTTTTTCCTTCGAACCCTTAGATAAAGTTTGTATATTTATATAATCCACATCCCGTCTCAGAAAGTGAAACATTTAGGTAAAATAAAATAGATTTATGCTTCATGTGTCATGGTTGGCGCATAAATGTGTCGTATTAGCCCATGACACACAAGAGTGTGCCACAATACACAGCCTGATGATGTATTTTGATGACGCACTTTTGTGTGACGGTTTTGTAACAACTTGACGACGATTTTTTGCCTGAGTTTCGGTTTTTTCACAAAATTTTTCTTAGTGTGCATTCATCGAAACAAGGACAACTCAGTGAACGTTTAACTCCGGGGAGTGGAAAAACGGAGATACAGAGTGAGAGTTATTGTAGGGGACTAAAACAGATCAAATCAGAATTGAAAAATCAAGCGTTCTTACATTTTTTTCTCCAACTCGTCCACGGCGGTTCTAAAGTGTAGCTATTACGCACTGACCGAGGATTTCTTTTGCTTCTTATGTAAAGATTTGAAAGATCATTGTAGTGGTAAGAAAAACACTTCGTATAATAGAATAATCTATAAAAAGCATTGCATGGAAGAGTCGAATGTTCTTTTTACTGCGAGGATATCGGCTGGACACAAGGTGCGGTACATCGATGAGTCAAAAGTGCTAATTTTGTCCTGAATGCGTGATGGTGTTGGATCGAATTTAATTTTCAATGCCACACGAAATTTTTTGCAAATTTTAACATTAGATCATTTTTTCATGGAAGCTGCCCGAGGAAATACTGAAATAGTGTGTCGAATACTGGGAAATGAAACGGTACATAATTATCCAACTCAATAAAATGAAATTAATTTTTAGTTAGTACTGTGCTTGTAATTAGCTCTAAAATTTCACTACCTCTTCAGTGAAGAGTTTTTAGGACAAAAGCGCTTGCCAGTGGCATTTCCGAGGAACGTAATTCAGCACCCGTTGTTTCAGCCTGTTTTTAACTCGTGAACTTTGTTATAGGACGTCATTTTTTGCTGCTCTCGAGGCCTGACAATGGCAAAGTTCTTGCCGGCAAAGAATGATGACTTGCTTCCATTTTCCACAAAAATGAGTCGAAGAGCGACGGCATGTTTCCGATAGCAATTTCTTGAAAGTTATTCCTAAAAAGAAACCGTAGTGCGTCCGATACCAAAGGTGATAAGTTACCACGAGAAACAAATGTATTTCCCTTAACATTAAATTGACTTCATAATTTGAACATATGATACGACCATTCAAAATGCGTGTAACATAATTTACTTTGAAGAATAATATCAAAGTTAAGCAGAATTTGGCAAGAATCTTTTTTGGCAATACGTAGTTTTAGGCACCACGACGGCAGTTTTTAGCGACTTTAAAAATTGTATTTGTTGCTACTTATAGTCGGGTAATCATTATGGTTAATCCTCATGAGCCGTGTGTCAGTTAATCATCATGTATCTTTAAGTTCTAAATCGTAAATTGAAAGAAAAGAGTCAAAATCACATCGAAAAAATTCACCCCTCTTATAAGTTTTTTTCTCGGCGTTTTTAAAGATAAAAATTCTAAGAATTAATTAGAGTTAGTTTGCTAAGAAAAGTAATAAGACGATACTTTGAATTAGAGGAATCTGTTTCTCGTAGCCTATCTCAACACACGCACACTAGTACACACCCACTAGTACACACCCACTAGTACACACACACTAGTACACACACGCTAGCACACACGCGCTAGTACACACACACTAGTACACACACGCTAGTACAAACATGCTAGTTCACACCCACCACCGCATGCCCGCTTGTACCCGTCTACTAGTACACACAAGTTTGTAATCAAACATAAGTACACACACGCTCTCGTATCTCTACATCTCTAAGATAAGAATAGCATAACTTCATTCTTAAAATTTTACACCAGGCTATTGGTGCTCCTGACACATACTTCACACTCCACTCTACTGCAGTACACACCACACTACTGCAGTACACACCACACTACTGCAGTACACACCACACTACTGCAGTACACACCACACTACTGCAGTACACACCACACTACTGCAGTACACACCACACTACTGCAGTACACACCACACTACCGCAGTACACACCACACTACTGCAGTACACACCACACTACTGCAGTACACACCACACTACTGCAGTACACACCACACTACCACAGTACACACCACACTACCACAGTACACACCACACTACCGCAGTACACACCACACTACTGCAGTACACTTCCCTTCACTTAAACACAAATCTCGCACTGTAAAAGAATGTATAACATGCATAGAAATATACGCACACAATCAATCAGAGACACACAGTCATACAGTCGACATCCTTCTCGGCATTCTTACTGTCCTCCGCCGTCCTCTGAAGCGTACGTTTTCTAACGTAAGTGAAGTTAAAATGTCCCCAACGACTATTCTTAACTATTAATTACGCACATGGCGATCCAATTTACCAACTAGTCAAACTGTAAAAGAGAAATATTTTAGTGAGAAACTAAGTAATATTTTACAGTTATGCAGTATACAGTCACACAGTCGAACTAACTCTAACTCTACTTCTCGATCCCCAGACCCTTCAGTTATTAGGATTTGAATTTCCTCGAGAGATGGACTGTCGAGGCGCCTGCCATTTGTGTGTTGATTAACTTTACCGACGTATTGTTCGAGGATTATTTAAATTAGAAAACTAGAGACAGAAGTTAATTCCTGTTTTCCTAGTTATCATTTAAAATCACGATCTTAGTACAGTTGTCTCATTATTGGAATTAAAACTTGAAACTCGACCCTCTGTGGAATTTGTGAAGAAATCTTCCAAAGCCTTCTAAATGACTTTCGAATGTCCATTTTAATTTGACTATTGAGATTTTTAGCTGTTGAAATGGAAGGTTTTCCGTTTAGACAATTAAAATGAAAACAGTAATTTACTATTACATGAAAGTTATTCTTTTCTTTCATATTCTCAAATGTTCCGCCCTCATGTAGCGCATTTAAGAAGAGATATTATTGACTTTAGCATCAAAATTTTTGTCCCTCCATTAACTGGGCAGTGTAACGGGCGACCGGCTTAAGACTCCAGCTTTCATAATCTTACATATCAAAATAGCCTTTTAATGTGAAGCTCCACAAATCACTGAACTAACTTTTTGTGCTCACGAGTAGTTATTTTTAAATGGATCCGTATTAAGAGTAGTAATTAATAACTGTTTTCTTGTATTACTTGTTCTAATTCGGTGTCAATTGCAGAATTGAATAAAATTCTTCATAATATTAAATTAATAAATAATAATATAAATGTTAAATAATTAAAATACCTTAATTGTATAATAAGATCAGTCAAACTGAATCAGAACTCTCAATACGAATAATTTAGGCCCGTGACGAGAAAATGTAACTTATTTTCTTACTTCAACATCTCTTTCATATTTTGACTATCATAAAATTCAAAGTCGACAACTGCAAATTCAATCACCATGTACGTAATTAATAGTTAATAAAAAGTCGCAAGTGACATTTTAACTTCAATTCCGTTAGAAAACGCGTACTTCAAAAAACGACAGAGAGCAGAAAGAATGTCAAGAAGGATGTCGAGTTCAAACACTTCAGAAAAACATTTCCTTTTCTCAAAGAAATAAAGTCACATGGAAAACTAACTTGATTCAATTTCAAGACTTTCCTGGACTCTGCAAAACATTACTGAACTTAATTGCATTGCGACCTGTGCAACTCTGAGTGCTTTTGAATGAACGTTAGGAGACTGCGTGTGTGCGGGATGTTGTTCCTTCCGATAGTGTGGCTTGTGTGTGTGTGTGTGGTGCATAGGCTGGAAATGGGGCGTGTGTGTGTGGTGAATTGGCTGGAAATGGGGCGTGTGTGTGGTGCATTGGCTGGAAATGGGGCGTGTGTGGGGTGAATTGGCTGGAAATGGGGCGTGTGTGTGGTAAATTGGCTGGAAATGGGACGTGTGTGGGGTGAATTGGCAGGAAATGTGGCGTGTGTGTGTGTGTGGTGAATTGGCTGGAAATGGGGCGTGTGTGTGGTGCATTGGCTGGAAATGCGGCGTGTGTGTGGGTGTGGTGATGAATGCCCAAGCACCATTTCCAAGCCTGTACCAGAACAGCGTTGATCAAATTGTCTTGTTTTTGCGTTACCATGTCTCTACAGTTCCTGGGTGCGGCATTTAAAATAAATTTACTGTTGCATCGAGTTGCACCGCTCTAGTGTGTCTCACACGTGTAATTTATTACACAAACAACGTTTAGGGAAATTGTAATTTTATGTAATTGTCGAGGCACGTAATTATATCTGATTGAATTCATTAAGGCAAATTCTTACGACATTGAAAGTCGAATGAGTAATTGACGATTCCTCGCTGCAGGGTTGCTAGATGAGCAAAGAAAGACGAACAAAACAATGAAATAAAGAGAAGGGCTCTCAAAAAGTGAAATAAATGTAACTGGTTGGCTTCCAGGCAATAACTGTAAAATTTGACTATTCCTCTCACAAAATTTAATCATGGAGATCAAATTTAAAAATTTAAACTGCAAAATGTGATCGGGCTGTGCCTGCCTCACATGCACACCTCGTGTACTGCACTGCTAGGGCACAAGCAAAAGCTGGTCCTTCCGAGTGTGGAGTTTTGACGCCACAAATTTTGTCTCAGTGTTTTGGGTGCGAGCGTCGAGGCAAGATGATGAAAAAAACATTATTTTGACATTTACGCCAGATTTTTCTTTACGGTGTTTCTTTTTGACGATTTAAACAATTTTATTGATCACAAGTAATACATAGGTAGATTGTTTCCCCAAGTCTAGTACAATGGTCAAATTTGAGTATAGCTACCTGTGGGCCGATATGTAAAGAATTAAATCCCACGCTCGCTTGTGTGTTGTGCTCAGGTGAACTTATTGTCGTCCGCCCCACTAGGAGGTCAGGCAACCAAATGAGAGTAAAGGATATTAATACAACCAAATCATCATTTATAGAATCATATTAATCCACACAAAACACACTAAATAAACGATGCAGTAAAAGGGACTTACAATCCCAAGTACTTCGTACTATGCAAACAAACTTGACTTTTCATCATAAAACTTGGCAAACACGTAAAAAGATTTTTACTTTTATTTCAAACCAGACTTTTGTAATTGGTTCGTGTTGTTTCAGAAAAAACTGCCAGGATGTAGTCTCCCTCGCCGGCGGGAATGCAATTCCAAGTCTGTGACATGCCTCAAGAATTTAATAATGATAAAGGAATTTGGATATAATAAAGTACGTTCTGCAAGACTCCGTCGGCTTGACGTGACCATTGCATCCACCTCAAGACGCGGAAAAATAAGTCCACCCCCAGAAAACAAATCCGGGCCTTGGAAATGGGGCCGAGGACAGGCTGATTATAAGGCATCACACAGAGCAGGCCAAATAAGGCACTGAGCTGATAAGAGCTTTTGCAGCGCGTGAAACCAACCCATGGACTTCAGAATGCAATTGGGCTGGTGTTTTCGAAGGCATGCTCTTTTGGCCGAGGAGGAAAGCCCTGAGATTGGCAAAATTTGGCTAAAATGACCGAGGTTTTCAGAAAATTTTCCAACTTTCCGTTACTGCAAGATGATGAGAGGAGTTTGCCTTCAAGCGAATAAGACGATTGCTGCTTTGAATAAATGATGTTTTTCCCGCGAATTTCTCTAGAATTTTTCTCTGATCTTTTACCCGTGGTTCAAAATTTCTGTGGTAACGAAAAATACTAGCACGTGTTTCAATTCGATTTCAATGTAAGTTTTGAACTAGTCATGTTAGCTTCAGAAAAAATATCGAGGTAAAGAAAGGCGATCACGTTTGTAAAAAAAACAATGAAATAAATAGAAGTGCTCTCGAAAAGTTAAATGGCGCCAAAGTTTGAATTGGATGATTAATTTGAATTAACCTAAGCAAGGATTAGGTAATCGTGATATTTCAGTCATTTTTTTTGAGTTACCGTTGATGTGAAGGTACTTGAACTTGACCTTAATTTGCAGCTCAGGAGCAGAGAGCTGTTTCTGGTGTACAAATAAAAATTGGTTTCCAACATCCTAGTGATTATTATTTTGTAATCAATAACAATTCAGCTGCTATTACTGTCATCAAGAAAGCTCACATTTCGAGATTGGTCTACATTTATTACATGTTTCAACTTAATTAGAAGTAAACAGTGTTTCTTTCTTTTTCTTGTCTTCTTCCATGTTACATTTAATGACGATAAAACTATGTCAATTCTCATCTCATTGTGACACTGACACTCAGCTCGCTCCTCCTTGACTGACAGTCAACTCAGACTTTTCTTTATTCTCACATTCCTAAAATTAATAGCAGCGTCTAATGCATCAAATTCTAGACCGCGGCTTAAATCCTAACATTTATTTAATTCATGTTGCTGTTTCATTCCTTCACTGACACGAAATTCGTACAAATGTTTTGAATATAAGCTATACGTAATTCATAGAGTTCATATTCAGTCATAGTATACCTTCACCTCTGCAAAAATTCATGTAGAAGTCTTATTACCAACACAGATACGACAATAAGATAACTGTTTTATTCACTTCCTGCTCTTTTATACGCTTCATCGACACGTAGTTCAGATTACTGTGTCATACTCGCATCAATATGGAATTCATAAACATATTTGATAGCCTTTTCGATACGAAACTCAAGTAGAATCTTTAGACTTTCGTCGACACTAAATTCACATAGCTGTTACAAACCCTCACTGATACGAAGTGTGAATGTGAATGAGGCAATGAATAAAAAAACATATCCCATGTACAGCTTTGTACCCTCACATTCCATGTACAGCTCTATACCCTCACATCCCATGTACAGCTCTATGCCCTCTCATCTCATGTACAGCTCTATGCCCTCTCATCCCATGTACAGCTCTATACCCTCACATCCCATGTACAGCTCTATGCCCTCTCATCCCATGTACAGCTCTATACCCTCACATCCCATGTACAGCTCTATGCCCTCTCATCCCATGTACAGCTCTATACTCTCACATCCCATGTACAGCTCTATACCCTCACATCCCATGTACAGCTCTATACCCTCACATACCATGTACAGCTCTATGCCCTCACATCCCATGTACAGCTCTATGCCCTCTCATCCCATGTACAGCTCTATACCCTCACATCCCATGTACAGCTCTATACCCTCACATCCCATGTACAGCTCTATACCCTCACATCCCATGTATAGCTCTATGCCCTCTCATCCCATGTACAGCTCTATACCCTCACATCCCATGTACAGCTCTATACCCTCTCATCCCATGTACAGCTCTATACCCTCACATCCCATGTACAGCTCTATGCCCTCACATTCGCTAGCAGTTCCAGCAGAAATCATGTCTCACGCCACCATTTCTCACAGCTGCGGAAGCAGCAACTGTGTAAAAATATTTAAATTGCAGAAATTGCGTATCAAATAAGCCGTCCTTGCAAGCTGAGCGACAGATTCTCGGGCTGGAATTCCCGAGGTATTCCTGTAATCTTTCCGGAACTGCTCTCGGGAATCACTTGCCGGCGACGCCTCGTTTGGAATTCGGTGGGAGCGAGAGTGGGCACGCTGTGAGGAGCGATGTGAGCGCATTACAGCCGCACTTTACGGCTCCGGCGCCTCGCTGCTCGCTATGATATTTCATTGTGAGATTTTCGCGGGGCGGCGTTCTAGCAACAAATTGATGCCCCTGTTAACGTATTTGTGAGGGTCCGTGCTGGCGTCAGGTGTAAGCGGTGGTTGTTGGGAGGTGGGCAAAACGTTGTTCCCTGTACGCTGAGTAGTTGAATAGAATAGTTGTTTGACATGGAGAAAAGGCAAAGCTAATTTAAGAAAAGGTCTCGCTGACATATTTTGGCCTCGGTTAGGACCTTATTTAAATGTAAGTGTAGCGTTGAAAAAACATACGGTTATTTTGTGCTTTTGTTCATGTTTATCTTTTAGTAATTCGTACTGTTGACTGCCACATAAATTCAAACGATCAAGCTCAATAAAAATCATTAGTTAAACAGTTTTTCTGCTAACAAATTTGTCAGTTTAGAGTAACATTGTTTAAGTCCGATTCACAACTATTAAATCAGGGAAAAAACAAAGCCCTTTTTTTGATATCATAACATTCACTACGTGATCAAACCCATAATCCATGACGTTAAACAAATTTCACGCCTAGTGATTTGGTCCTGTCAGCTGCTTTATCCTCAATGTTTCTTGCAGTTGCGATCTGCGCAAAACGAAACCCTGGTGAAGGCGGTGTTTAGTTCCGGAATTTTTTTCTCCTCCGCCTGCTCTTCTCGACATGGAGCAAATGGCAGAGCACGCTGACCGATCTGATATCTTCTACTCTTGGATACGAAAGATCTGAAACAGACACACAGATAATGTCCTAAAAAATGTACTCATCCTTTAACTGATAGTTACTTATATACTTCAGGTTGTTCTTTCAGGAGCCACTACGTTTTCTTTCTTGGCATTTATAAGTCTAATGTAATGTTATTTTCATTGATATAGTTCGCTAGACTAGTATCTAGGTCAATAAACACCTAAATAAAAATGAAATGCATGACCTTTAGGCTGTCAAAGAGTGATTAAATTTTTTGGGACTCCCTGTAGATTCATATCAAAAATTATTTTATTCAAAAAATAATAGTTTTAATTTCATGCAGCTTTTCGAAGCTATGCTCTAACCGTGAGTTAGCTTTCACTCCTTTAATAATAATTTACATAGTTACTGAGAACAAAATCTGAGTGTTGCGTTAAACGTGTACTTGGATCATATTTAAAGATTCAACAGTCTTCCAAGAGTGATATGTTCGTGTTTGTTAAGCATACACGGCTGAGAATTTCTTAGCATTAAACGATTAAGTCCACATTTCAACTCATAGAAAGGACGATACAGAAAAGATTCAGTGTATAAAAACTCTCTTCCGTGGCTATAAAGCATCGAATTTCACTGCATAAGTAGCTGTAGAGGGTCCCATCCTTTAAGAGCCCCTTTAATAGAATCACGTTTTTGTTCGAATTGAATTTCAGCGCACAAAGCCGAGATGGAAACAAAGGCACTCTTTTAATTTCTTTCTCAAAATAGCAGTGAGGCTCACGTGAGGTTCCTGAGGGCGTTAAAAAATGGTTATCTTAGATTTATCCTCAGAAATTGTAATAAAAACTAGATAAAAATTCAGAAACTTAAAAACGAAGAAAATTCCAATAAAATTTATCATCTGTACTAATAAAACGTCTCGGAGTCCAGCTCCATCATCAGTTTAAACGAAAAAAAAATTACGTCTGAAATAAAAGATCAAAGTACAGTGACTTGTAGGTACGAAAAATGTATCATGAAAGTAAAAATACAAAGTATGACACGAAACAAAAACAAAGAATAAAGCACAGAAGCACAAAAAGAATACATTTAACACATAAATATGAAATGAGATTAGGCTGGTATTGATGAGGGATCTACCTATTCACTATTCACTGAGCTGTGTCGTGAATTGAAATTACTGTGTGCGAAATATTTCCATAATTTTACTTTACATGTCACCCAGGTTAATAACTTCAAAATTGCTTCTTTTTTTCGGTACAAAGAAATGTTTCCCACTGATATGCGAGCCTCTTTGGTGTACTCTTATAGTTGTGTGCAGTGCATATCTTCGTACGTCGGTTTGACGTCAAGAAATTTTTATATCAGAGTGGCCGAGCATAGAGGTAGAAGCTTCCGGACTGGTAACCATCTAGCACACCCATCGCATTCTGCAGTGCGAAATCATGCCGAAAAATGCAATGCTCCTTTATCTCCAGCCGATTTCAAAATTTTAGACTCAGCTTCAAACCCTTGTGACCTCAGAATTTTAGAGTCCTTGCATATCTTCAAGCCAAACCCTGATTTGAACAATATGGACAGTTCGTACCCATTGCAAATAGTGAATAGGTAGATCCCTTATCAATACCAGCCTAATCTCATTTCATATCTATGTGTAAAATGTATTCTTTTTGTGCTTCTGTACTTTATTCTTTGTTTTTGTTTCGTGTCATACTTTGTATTTCTACTTTCATGATACATTTTTAGTACCTACAACTCATTGTACTTTGATCTTTTATTTCAGACGTAATTTTTTTTTTTTCGTTTGAACTGATGATGGAGCTGGACTCCGAAACATTTTCTTAGTAAAGATGATGAATTTTATTGGAATTTTCTTCGTTTTTAAGTTTCTGATTAGGTTGCAATTAAAGCAAACCACTGACGTGTTCAGATATTTTAGGTAAAAATTATAATGGGTTGCACTTTGGAGTATATCAGGCAATTGTGGTCTCACATAAAATGATTATCTTAAATTTACCTCCTGAAATTGTAATGAAAACTCAGCGAAAGTGATTCCGGGTTGCATTTTGAAGTAGATCAGACAACAATTGTGGTCCCACGTAGGCATCTGAGTGTGTGTTGTTTGGCAGCAATGCAGCTCAAGTGTTGTACTAGAGACAATATGTCAGGGCACCAATCAAGTTGTCTTGGACGAGCTTACTGACGATGAGGACGATGGATTTTAAGCGCAGAAGCTGAGGATGAATTTTGGCACATGCATAAAGAAAGACCAGTTGAAATAAAAAAAAAAATGTTTGAAATGAAGACGTTAAGTTCATGTTTTTTATGTCAGCACTTTCCCGTAATTTCATCATCTCAAGTTTCGTAAAAATAGTTTCTTTTTCATACACATGATTAGCTGAGACATATAATTCAATTCAACGGTCATTTTGACAATGAACTTTTTCTTGAAAACATTGGGTATTGAATCAAAGATAACAAATACTCGTTAAAATTTCGAATAACTTAAAAGTTAAGCATAAAATTAAAACTACGTCTGAGCAATTTCATCTGTTATGCGTAGTTAGCACAGTAGATGTTTTTAAAAGGTATACAAATAAGCTTTGAACAAAGCAGTCATAAAGTTAAATTTTAAAGTCAATTCTCCTGCTTTGATGCTTTGGGTCGAATAAGTTTTCGAATGAATTCCCTTTTAGGAAAGAGCCTTGTTTTGCACTGAGCGATGAGAATTAATGCCACTAAATTTGAACTTCAGACAAGGTTGTCGGTCAGTAGTTATACCCCAACGAAGCTTCCTTATTTTGAAGAAGTATTAAGTTTCTGTTTGATCAAATGGTGGCTGTAGCACTGTAGAGCTTGACAGGACCTTCATAGCGCTGAAATACGCTATTTATGCACCAAGTCACGGGGGGAATTTTTTCTTCCGCATGCTTGAAGAAATTTTTTAATTTTTTCCTTCCGCTAAATGAAGAGCTCAACCCTTCTAAAATTTCATATTACTTGCCTGCACTTTGTCCTCAACGCATTTGGTTGCACCACGTCTTCTTTTCCAAAGGAAAAAACTCTTGGCGAATTTAACGGCCCTCTGTGGCAAATTTTCCGACAATTTGTCAAGTCCTTTAAAATGACGTCTTTTTTCAATACCAAAAAAGAGTTTCGGGAAAAAAATAATTAGCAATACTTCAAAATTGATGTCACAGCTAACCGTAGTGTCGAACTTCATTAATATTTCGAGTTTTGTGAATTTCTTTCTGGGTTTGTCGCCGACGGACTTCTGGAGTACAGTTAAATTGGGAGGCTTTGTTAGATGTGATATAAGTAAAATACAAATTTTAAATGAAGTTGACTCCATTAGGGCCTGTACAGAAATTTGCAAAAAACACGAGGGCATCACACACACAGCCAAGTAAAACTTTTTCGCCACCTGCATGCATGTTTTTCGCCGCCCAAGTAATTAAATCGCTTGGGCAGCGAAAAACATGCATGCTCCGGCAAAAAAGTTAGACTGGGAGGGGAAGACGAAGAAAATGAGAGGGAAGGCAATTATTTTCTTAATTATGAATTCAACAAAACGCTATGAGTCGAAGCAAGGGATCGATCAACCGTATTTTACAGTCAGCTTAGTGACCTCGGCAATAGCTAACTTTTCAATCAGTCATAGCACTTTAAATAGTCATGAATTTGATCCCTCACGGCTTCGAACTCTTACGTCATTCTGCTTAGGTATAACATTCATCAACCAGCCATAACTTTAATCAGTAGTGCAAACAGTCATGTCACCGTCATTCATAGACATTCATGATCTCAAGGACATTCATACCTCGAACAGTTGTAGCTGTAAAAAGTCCCTGCACCATAGACGTTCAGGACCACAAGGTCATTCTTACCCCGAAGATTTATAGCTGTAAAAAGTCATTGGATCTTTGACATTCCAGACCTCATTGACCATCATCCTTATCAGTTTCAGCTCACAAAGTAGGTTGTTCCAAGCTGCGTAGAGATGCTGAGGGCAGGGACATTAGAACTGATCCATCGTTCCCAAACGTTCTTTCATACTTCTCTGCACCGAGTGTCATGAATGATGCAAGGTCTTCTGCCATCATTCCTAGTGATTATTGACGTTATATACTCTAAATTTTTCCTGAGTAATTGTGGCGGATGCACGTTACCATGTGAGGTGGCTCTATCACGCACGGCAGTTTCATCAGATAGTTATGTTCCTGAAGTTCCGGTAAAAACATTTTGGCGTAACTAAATGTTTGAAATATTCGAGTTAAAAATGAGTCCAGGTTTCTCATCAATAGTTTTCGAAGTCCTTTTTCGAGAGTGTTGTAGGTATGTACTATACCTATTGACATGTGATTTACTTCATATTCGAAACTTTACATATGAGCAAATACATAGTTAAAATAGCACCTCATCGGAAATCTTTTCTCTAATAATAGGGGTTGTGAAAAACTTGCGTGATTTACGTAGAACCTTAAAATATTGCACACACGTGCCTGAGATACCAGCACAGTACGAACAAAAAATACTCTCTTTGTGAAACTGCATTTTGCTGCCGCTGTGTTTCTTCGAGGTAATCCAGTGTTTTCTCGGAAGCTCAATATGAGATCCATTTCATTGTGATATCCAGGATCGATTTTTACGTATATTATTACGCATTTTATGAATGAAAAAAGTGCTTTAACATCGGATATCTCGATACTACGCTGTGCTGTCCTGCATTGCGTGTAATGACCATGTACAGGAAATGAGTGAGAGCTTTTTGATGAACGTAAAGAAATATTTTTTTTATTGATGCAAAAAATGTTGCAAATGGGAAATAAATGCAAGTCGAGCTCTCGCTGCAAAATTTAAAAAATTTTTCCTGGCACGATGGAATATCAGCGAATGGTGGCAATCTTCATATGAGATGAATGAACAACATAGTCTCTTTGTATGTATCACTCATGAAAGAACTACTGCAAACATTTTCAATTTTTTTTGCCTAAAGCCCAAATAGTTTGAACTTGATGAATATTGTGACAATAACATTTGCAAATCATTTGTCGACGTGAAATCTCTCACAAATAATGATTAACACCAACAGAGCGATGTTGAAAATACACCACCTGCAAAAAATGAATTTTAAAACAAAACACTATTCATTTTACTTCTAGGTTTCAATCGCACATCCGCTGCAGTAATATTTTAGAAACAAGTGTCTTTGTATTGTGGTTGTTTCAGAGACGGTCTCGCTACACTGTGTGGGAGCCTCTAATGAGTCTAATCGTCGCAAGAGAAAGAGCGAACTTTGTTTCATTTGTAGTGGATTTTAATTGTTGGGCATAGGGAACTTGTTAAAGTTTCATCAATCCATAAGTCCTAAATGCTCAGAGTTTCATTAGTCTACTGTAAATCTTCCAGCAGTGTTTTCAACGACTCTTGTTTATGCGACTGGCGAGCTTACGAGGAGTCAGTTGGGAGGCCCTGAACACGATGAGAGCATTTCAATTTTATTTAGTACATGACTCTGCTGGTTATTGCCTACTGTTTATGGTCTACTGTTTATGGCCTACTGTTTATGGTCTACTGTTTATGGTCTACTGTTTATGGTCTACTGTTCATCTGAACGATTGAAATATTCATGTAGACAGCAAGGAAGTTCCTTGAATAAGAATTTCGCTTCTACCTAGTGACAAAATACACATGGTCAAACATCATCACATTAGATTCCTTTATTTCCGTATTAAATTTGATGTACGGACACTGGGGTGCGAGGGCCAACCACCAATATGAATTATAGAAATTGATCAATAGAAA
Source organism: Platorchestia sp. MABIK (assembly GCA_014220935.1). NCBI lineage: Eukaryota > Metazoa > Arthropoda > Malacostraca > Amphipoda > Talitridae > Platorchestia > Platorchestia sp. MABIK. The sequence continues at coordinate 66,501 of JACJUY010000830.1, read as the reverse complement.
ATAAAGGAGAAATCTCGATTCATCTTTGATGAAGGCTCTCTTCGATGACAATTACCGTCCCGTCTGATTTATCGAGACTCCGATTGTGTAACAACATAAACCGTGGGAAGACATTTAAAAACTTAGGGGAATTAGTGGGTTCAATTGAGTGTTCGCATTGCAGTACGTGCAGAATTCTTTTTCATAAAAATTATGTCTCACTAGTTTTTCCTAATCACTTTTTTATCGTGAAAAATGATCTTAAATTTCATTTTTTAGCATCCTATCAGCGCATGTTTTAGATATGAGTCTGAAGAAAGGTTTTCAGAAGGCTTTTGGGAAGTGATCTTCGCACTGAGCTGCACTTCTTAAAAATTGGTGACTGACGTGTGATGATCAGTCACAGGAAAAGTGAAGTGAAAGCGCAGCTTCAGCTTTGGAAGAACATACTACAGGTAAGTCAGAGCGTTCTGCAGCCCTGCGTGCGCTCCACGTTGACGGATTGTGATGAATGAAGACACGCAATCATGAGTTCAAACCCTGCAAAAGTAAAGTTTAGAGCAGATTTTCTCCTTTTCATTTCCGTGAAGTTTACTTAGTTTTGTGTAATAATTCACTCTTAAACAAACTCGCCAACAATTTATCGACAGAAAGCACGCCCCAACGCTGGCGTGTGCCTCAGATTGATTGCTCGGTTCCAAACTTCTTCCGAGGTGATTGGCAACAATCGTGATGGGAAAAAATGTCTATCACTTCACCTCGAGCAACGATTGATTGACGCATGTGATCTTGCTACCAAAGTACTCATGCTGTGAAAACAACAAACAGACATTAAGATGACGTAGAATAAATAGAAAACACAACACAAAACCGAACATTTTCACTGGTTCACATTTTACCTCCGCGTATTACGTTTCAGTGCACTGCTGACAGAATTTACACTCCAACATATTTGCAAAAATCATGTTCAGTTTTACATCAGGGTTCTTATACTTACTTTACTCGGCGAGATTCTTTAGAAATTAACCAATTAATGACGTAATTAGAAGGCACAACGGGCAGGCCGTGAGGGGGCCAAGTTTAAGGAGGGGCAGTTTAACGAGGAAGACAAGCAGGCGCTCTACGTGTGAAATTGAGTTTCCTGGCAAAGGTCAACTTGACGCCCGGGCCTCGCTGCGCTGCACCGCCTGCCGCTTGTGTCGCGCAAACACTGCGTGGGGGCGTGAGACAGGCTGTGTGAGACGGGCTGTGTGAGACGAGTTGTGTGAGACGGGCTGTGTGAGACGGGCTGTGTGAGACAGGCTGTGTGAGACGGGCTGTGTGAGACGGGCTGTGTGAGA